>CAJVPP010000952.1:0-24219 GCA_910592005.1 Funneliformis mosseae | reverse complement strand
ATAATTGATCGACGGCAATAAAATGGACAAAATGATCTTCATAGAAGATCTACATGGCAATAAAATTGACTTCCTATCCTACCAATTAAATCTATCTAAAATTTTACCCGTCACAACGTAATCTGTTATGATTTGGGATTGTTTCATAAGTAATAGATTGGGATTATTAGTAATTTGTGAAGAAGGACGTATGAATTCTAATGACTATATAAAAATTCTTAATGATCATCTTAAGGAATTTAAAGCTGCTATAGAAATTGAATTTGACACTACTCTCATCTTTCAAGATGATAATGCCAAAATTCATACTAGTAATAAAACTCGTGAATGGAAAGGAAAGAATAGGATTAGATCGATGCCTTGGCCAGCCCAATCACCAGATCTCAATCCAATAGAAAATCTTTGAAAATTCTAAAAGATAGAATTCAACAACGTAAACCATTGCCAAAAACAGTACAACAGTTAAAAATATCCTTAAAAGAAGAGTGGGGCAAATTGGAATCTAATACTTTATCTAATTTGATTAATAGTATGCCCAAGTGGGTTGGAATGGTAATTGAAGTAAAGGTGGACATACGAAATATTAAAACATATTTTTATGTTCTTATTGAATAAAGTAAATATATAAATTGATAATAAAGCTTTAAAAACTTGTTAAAGGTGTTTAATTAATTGTTTAATTGAATTTAAACTTAATTTACTATAAAATTACAAAATCGCGAATACTTTCTTGGGCTACTACTGTACATCATTTTTTAGGTCCGTGAAAATGTAAGAATTGAAAACTTATTTATTATCATTATTGAAAGAGATTTATCGCGTTATTCAATAGATTTTCTTAAATAATTAGTATTTTCATATCATCAATGAAGTATTTGTATCATTTTATTATTCCAAGGTGCCATTTCGAACAATGATACTTGTGGCTTTTGTAATTCTAATTAATAGTCAGTTTAATGCCTTATGCGAGAAAAAATAATCATGACCACGATGTATCTGGGAATTAACTCCGATAAAAAAACCACGTGCACATTTCATGTTTTAAATCATCAGCTTTATTGATTGCATTTAACTGTTATGTAGATCAGTTGGACAGTTTTGGGCACATTTATCTGTCCAAAACCTTGTCCAAAATATTTAAAATCAAAAAATGTGTCCAAAATCCAACACTGATGTAGGTGCCTATATAGCATTTTAATGTAATATTAAAACCGGTCAATCAAAAAGTTTATATGCTGATACTATAACTACTATTACAATATTAGATTGAATGTTACTGTGTAATGTAAGTGCTGCATACATATATCCCATCACTTTTTCGGAGTTCGTAATTGTTCCAATTGCACTGTTCTTCAGAATCATTATCGATAATAATAATTGGATCGTTGTTATTCATTTTGAAAATATTTTTGTGAAAAAACGCGTTAAGTTGTAAATAATGGTAGATATTAGAGCAACTAAATTGATAGCTCGCCCAGCATTATCTACAAGACACTACAAGCATTAATGGTTTGTGAAGCAAAAATAAGGAAATAGCAACAACAATAATGATGATGATGAAAACACATACTTTATAAATTAAAATTGCCTACATAGAAGGATCACCTCGCCAACATCAGTATCTTTGATTGGCAGATCCTCTGATGCCCATTCATCTCGGGGAGGAATTTCTTCGCTCGGGGGAGATTTGGACTTGGATGAACACCTTCCTCTCGAAAATCTAAAATTCCCCACCAAGATAGATATAACAAAGTAAAAATAATTAAACATTAAGCAGAAAGCAAACGGATGAGTGGTAAAAATAGCTTACTTGGTATGAGCCGCAGCATCGTTACCGCGAAAGGTTTCAGTAATGATACTAGCGACATCAACATACTCGTCAAACGACATATGGGTTGATTGCTAGGAAAATCAGGTTCCGGAGAATTTTTTAACAAAATTGAGATTTGTATTGCATTTTAGTTTTTGATGTTATTAGTTTCAAATGCATTAAGTTCTTAATTATAGTCAAAATTTTTCTCGGAACCTGAAATCCTCCCATATCAAAAGTAACCTTGGTCCTTTTGGAATTTGTGGTTTCGTCTTCTGTCATTGAAGTAACATTAAGAGTACGTTCCCCGTGAACATTTCCGATTGCTGTTTCCGAATCCTCAACATTCGTCTCACCCAACAAGTGCCTTTCAGTATACCAAGAATGGATGCGATTAAGTGTCAAGTCAACCCTTCAGATCGTTTAGTTTGCCCTTCTCGGATTACATCCAAATTATTGTTAGGTGTTGTCAAACAAAAAGGTCATTAAGATTTTCGAATATATCAGACAACTTACTTGTCGATGTGCTTTTTCCTCACTAAATATGCTTCCAATAGTATAAAATTTGATTGGAAGCTTCCAATCCAAATGAATTTATTAAAGAATTATGCCTTCAACCCTTCCGAAAGTGCTTCCAAGGATGTTTCCAATCTTCAAGTGCACATCACTGCTCAAATTACCTTAGCGTAATCGGAATTTTAAAGATTTTATAAGCGAGGGGTTTTCCACATCTCAGAAAGCTATATTCATAAAACAGGTTATACTATATTTCAATATTATGATAATAAAAGAAAGCGGGGTACATTTGTTTACCAGGATATTTTAAGGCAGTGTTGGGCAATTGGACACTTTTTCTTATGTCCAAAGCCTTGTCCAAAACTATTAAAATCTAAAAATATGTCCAAAACCATCACTCTTTTAAGGCGTTACGGCAATCGAGAAGCAATTAGTTAGACGAGAAACTAAGTACAACGTGAAGCGCGAAAAAGAAAAAAAGAAATATAAATATCGCGTATTCTGATCTCACGTGATGACATTTTAGATAGATTTACCCCAGTATAGCATGGGCTGGGGTGTGCCGATATCAGTTAAATCGCAAATATAACATGAATTGTAAATATGTTTTCCACTAGATAGTTATTAAATTAATAATTTCTTTGCTAAAATGATTTGAAATTTAATATATTATTATAAAATTAATTTCTAGATACATTTGATATTAACCATTGCCTCGCTTTAACTAAATCCACATTCTCAACTTCTATTGCTTTAACGCAAAATTCAATAGAAAATTCTCCTTCGGTACCTTGACCATCCTTTCCTTTATATAGAAAATTTGCAAGTAAACGTTTTTCATGGTAATTTCATCCACACAAATGTAAAAGAAAAGAATGAACTGCAAAACACTGTGTATTAATAAATTAGTTTTTGAAATAATTTCGCATTTTTCTTTATGAAATAAAATGTTTACGATCATTTTCTATAAAGAATATTTTTAATATTCGTGTCCATGTTTTGATTCTGATTGATTGGACAGATCATTTTGTACGGAAAATGAAATTAGTAATTTCTACACGCAAGAAAATTAAAATGATAGTGGTGATTCTAAATGTAATAATATTGAGTTGGATGAATTCAAATAATAATTAGTTGAACGAGTAACTAAGTTTGGCGTAAATCAAAATAATAACAGATAATCAAAACTTATATTGTTATATAAATAAGAAGTTTCGAAATGTATACAAGATAAATTGCATAAAAATAATGATAATTAGCTATCTTTATGACCATAACAAATTTATATAGTTTATGCACCCCGTGAAATAATTTTAAGTAACGGTTATTATATTCTTGTAAAATAAAAAGTTTATTAGTTGAATAGGATAATCAATTTTTAAAAAAAATGCTATATTTAAAAGAAACATTTTTCAATAAATTAATTACGATATCACGTGACCGTAACCAAGATTGTTTGTTACAAAATATCAAATAATCTGAACATTTAGAGGAAAATTAATTTATTTGTCTGCTGTGAATTATAATTGTTTCAATGTAAAATGAACGCAAACAAAATCAAAACTAATGCACTAATTTGAATTGCTAAATTAAATAAATATTTTTTATTTTTTTATGGCTAGATAATGCCAATTTCTGAGGAGGAACCTAAGTGTTTGTTTTTTGTTGTAACTTTTTGACTGAAAGTATTTCGCAAGTTGAAAATTCGATAAATAAAATTGATACGTACGAAAGCCACGCGTATCATAATCCAATTACGATGACCAACCCAGCATAACTGTCTTTTTCTTTTTCATTTATAAAGATGTATCTTTAATCTTGCCTAATCAAAATCCACCTTTTACCTCATTTTATTCCAATTTAAACTAGATTCAGAACGTTTTGAAGAATGATCGTAGGTTAAGAAGGAAATATATTATCATGGAGACAGATATACACAGTAAGTAAACAAACAATATATAATGTTCTCTTTAAAGTTAATTAATGATGCACATGGCAATGCTGGTATTAAGGAGCATCTCGTTTTGATTGGTTTGTCTTCTTTTTATAGAAAACTAAAATTAGAATGAAATTCACAAAAATCATTGGGTATCAACATATGCGCCATTACTTTGTTGTTTATTCGTGTGATTTTGCCAAGTTTTCATGGTAAAAAAAAAAATTCATTCCAATGAAGAATTCGAAATAAAAAAGAAAATGAAATTTTTTTTTGTTTCGTTCGACATGACATATCTGAATTTTCAACACACGTCATATTCTCGATTCTTTTAAAAAAAAACAATTTATCCGACATAATAATAACTTACATGTAACTTTTAACATAGCATATTCGGATAAAATAAATGTCGCATGATTGCAATATTGCAATATGATAATTGATATTTACCTAAAAGGGAAAAGTTTAATGTCTGACAATTCCTTAAAAAGAAATTACACAAATAAATTTCTTAATGGCTCAACTTTTCCAAAATATATCATTTCTTTTTTCCTTCATTTTTTTCATTCTTTTTAACAAATTTTCTTTCTTCCTTTTGCATTTGTTCTTTATCTTTTACCAAATTCATTCTTTATAATACTTATCACACATAAAGATGCTATCCTATCAGGCTCCAGTTCAGCAACAGTCAACTCAAATGATGCAAACGACGAGGTCAGGTCGACCCTTTGTCAAGGTATGATTTTCATGTATTGAAACAATAAAAATTACCTACACAATAAAATCTTAATAAGATAAAAAAAATTTTTTCATTTATTTGTTAGGATATACATGACTTGTTTTCAACTTTAATAATCTCATTACCGATGGAAACGCATCGAAATTTGTTTAAAAGTTATGCAAACTCATTTACAACGGAAGAAACCATAGCGAATTTAGGATCATTAAAATTTACACAATCAAATCGTAATCAAGATCCGAATAATCCAACAAGGATCATTACCACCACCACCACCACCACATTTAGCATGGTAAAAGATATGGCAAAATCAATATGTCAAACATTTCAGGATGCAAGGTTATTTGAAAATTTAACTGATTCTAATAATAGAATATTTAGGGATAAAGGTGTTTATGGTCTTACCCAAAAAGGGACATACATATTAGAAAGATTTGTATCAAGAAATGGTATAACAGCCCCTCATTTGGCAAAAATCTTTTCTTCACAATCAATTCAAATCAGATTATTCGCCTTGGAAAGAGATCCCGAAACCGATTCCATTAATTTATCAAAACAAAATGTTGAATCGGTTTTTAGAAGGTTTGCCGGTCCAAGACCGAACTTTAAAATTCCAAATGAAACAGTTTCATTAAATGACCATAACATCTTTTCGGTTGATCGTAATCTTGGTATTGAAGTTAAAGAACGTTATATTAATAATAAATGGTATCATTTTACATTTTCCGGAACGAACGTTTGTGACTGGTTATGTGAGTTTACAACCTTAATCTCAAAAGAGGAGGCGATGAAAGTTGCGACCGAATTCATTCGTCTAGGTTTTTTAGAACCTATTAATAGTAAAGTGAATGATACAAAAAAAAGTACAAAAAGGCGAGATCGTTCATTATTTAAATATTCAAAATCCACGTATTACAACATCACGGAGGAAGGTCGACAACTCGCTTTATGGGATGAACATCTACTAGCAAAGAAAGATTCAGGAGTATATTTATCACCACAATTAAATGATGGTAGTAAATCACAAAGAAGTTCATTAATTGAGAATAATCAAGTGATTAAAGAATCAAATACCAAAAAACTTCAACAAATTTTAGATGACTCAAATTTATGTTCACTATTTATGAACTTTTTAAAATCTACATTATGTGAAGAAAATTTATTATTTTTATTAGACGTTCAAAAATTTAAAATTAGATATAATGCCGATGTTAACGAAGATGGAGAATGTAGAGATCCCAAAGAACAATTTTATTTAATTTCCGATGCTTTTAAAATTTATAATACTTATTTAGCTCCCGCTTCTCTTAATGAACTTAATATCGATTTCAATTTAAGACAATCGATGACTCGATATATGACTTCAATTGCCTCGGGACATAATGATAAGCGGCCGAAATCTACTGCTTCGGATCAACCACCTCAACAAAATCCTATAACCAGTCATTTATATGATGAGATTCAACATGTTATTTTCAGTTTGGTGGCTACCGATTCTATTCCTAAATTTATTAGAACTAAAGAATTTTTAGCCTATACCCAATGAGAAATGAGATATTGTATAAATTTATAAATTTTATTATTTTTATTACCTATATTAAAATATAAACTAAATTTTATTAAAGTTGAAAAAAAAAAAAAAACCTAAAAAATTTTGATATGCGGACGATCTACTTAATTTTAACCGATCAAAATTATTTAGGAAAGGATTCCCTAGCAGGAGATTGATAATGCATATACGACTCTTCCGGAATTAAAAATTTTTTAATTCAATTAGAAATCTTGTATTAAAAAAAATAAAATAAAATAAAATCAAATCTCGTCTTAACCTAAATACTCTTGTTTCGTTGGCGTGTGCATAAATCGCATAGAACGTTACATATTTCACGTATTTATCACGTGACTTGGTTGTTTCTTCGGGATTTGAAAATAATATCACCGTCTTAAACTCATCATACTCATCATCAATTTGAAAACCCAGGGGAGTGCAAAACGTACGAATAAACAAAATTTTTTTCATAAATAAGATTGAAAGAAAACTCGTTTGTTCCCCCCCAAAAAATTATTATACGTTATAATAACGTTAAAGTATCAAGCAAAATTCAAAATCATTATATTTCGTATTTTCAAGGTCAAATGTTTTTTGAATTTCAAACGGAATCCCTAAAAATAGATAAAATTTGTGATCGACCGTTAGCATTCCATAAACTCTATTTCTATCCCAAAATTGTTTTGAATAATTTATTCAACTTTTAAGATATAGAAATGAAAAAAGGTAAGAAAGTAAAAGAACCAATACGTAAAAGTATTAGTCCTATTGAAAATGACGAGGTCTCTTCTGTCGAGGAAGAAGAAAATGAAAGTTTGCAGGAGGAAACAGAGGAGGATACAGAAGAGGAAACAGAGGATACAGGAGAGGATACAGAAGTAACAAGTTCAGAAGAAGAAGAAATAAATACAAAAGATCAGAAAAAACGAAGAAATAAACATGCGTATGTAAAAAAAAAAAATAAAAAAAATAAAAAAATTAATCGAAACACTTCCATTAAAATTTGATGATTTTACAATTATTTAGGCCAATGGAAGTAACTTCAAAAAAACCTGTTAGTAGGTTTAGACAAATAGTGGAGGTTTCTAAATCTGTAAATAATTATATAATCTTTTCTAAAAACTTTCCAAACGATCCATTTATTTATAAAATTATTTATTCATGAAACGATTAGGTCAAACTTAGAAGAGATCCTAGATTTGATAGTTTATCAGGAAAGTTTAATGAAGATTTATTTGAAAAATCATATTCATTTTTAGATGATTATAAAAAATCGGAAATTGAACTCGTAACCAATCAAATGAAAAAAGAAAGTGATATCAAGGAGAAATCTAAATTACAACTATTATTAAATAAATTAGTAGGTTACAATTTCCTAATTGTATAAAATGTTTTTATTAAGACTTTTAATTTCATTTTTTCATTTTTATTAGAAATCAAAAATTTCTCACGAACATAATCTTAAACGTAAAAAAGAGTTAAAACGTGAAAGAAAAAAGAATGAATCGGAACTTGTTGCCCAAGGGAAGAATCCATATTATTATAAGAAATGTAAGCATTGTTTATGTTTTAATCTCAACTAATATATATATACATTTTTTTTTTTAATAAAACGTTTTCTTTACAAACATATTTTTATTAGCTGATGAGAAAAATCTTGAACTTCTTGATAAGTTTGATAAATTACAAAAGTCGGATCCTAAAGTATTAGAAAAAGTAATAGAAAAACGTAGGAAAAAGAATGCTTCAAAAGAACATAAACGTGTACCATTCAAAAGGAGAAAGGTTACTTAGGAAAATTATATTTGGAAAATACTAACTGGATCATTTTTTGGTATTATTATATGAATTATATTACATCTCACACAAATTTTTCGTATATTCAATTAATGTATATATATATATATACTTGAATATTTTACAGTTAATATATAAATATTTTTATTGAATCTATTGTACTCTATGAATTTAACAAATAAACTTACTTACTATAAGAAAGTAATACAAAAAAAGAAAAGAAAAGAAAATGACTTCTTTTCGAATGTCCAAAAATAATTACAATAGAACATAATTACGATAAAATACGAACAGAATTTCCTTCATTATCTAAATATATCTCGGGCTTTCGATCATTAGATTTTTCTTTAATCTCCAAAAAATTTACACCAATAAATCCACTAGTCACCATAATAACTCCAAAACAATACCCTGTGCTCATGAAAAGTCCTTTGAAAAATATATCACCAAGCAATGCCAAAGGTATCGTCAAACTCAACCCAAGCGTAACAATTAGCGGCGACGTCATCAAAACGGCAATAAGCCAGAGATAGTCAGATAAGAAAGTCCCTATCAATGCATTTATTGCAACCATTATCCATATGGTATTATTTGGTGGAAGTTGAAATTGCTCTAACCCAGTAAAATGCAACAACCAAAATAATGGCCATAGCAAAATCACATTGAAAATCCCAACAAATCCAAAGAACAAAGGCATATTAACATGAGATTCGTTTTGAATACGTAATTTCAATAAAATAGTGTAACATCCATAAAAGAAAGCTCCAATTAGAGCAAGAAAGTCACCAAACAATGAATTAGTAGAAGTATGTAGACTATCATTAGGTTTATCGAATGTATCTTCATTTGAGATCAAGTAAACACCAACGAAGCTTAAATGAAAAAAAAGAAAAAGTTAAAATTGAAAAAAAAATAAAAAAAATGAGAATATTTAAAAAGAATTTAACTAGATTAATTACATAAAGGTTTTACCTTATTACAACTGCTACAAATTTAAGGAATGAAAACTTTTCAACTCTAACCAAAGATCCAATAACTAAAGTGAAAAAACCTATGGAAGAAAGTTGAAATATTAAAGGGATTTATAAATAAATCTAACCATTAAATATTTTAATAACAAATACAAACCTGAAGTTGAAGATAAAATTGTGCTACTTGCGACAGATGTATACGCAAGGGATGCATTGGTACTCCAATTGGCTAAGTGTGATATAAGAAATTAGAATCCACCCAAAGTAACTTATTTTCTAAAAAAAAAAAAGAAATTTGAAATACCTGCAAACCATAACATACAAAAGGTAAATCCTAACTTGGCAATCTATAAATAACAAAAACCTTGAATATCCATGAGTAAATAATTGTAAAATCAAAAATATTAGTTTATCAAACCTGTCGAGTTGACAGTTTTTCATCATCGCGCATGGACGAAAGTACATCATGAGGGTCGATATGAGGATGATTATCTGATGTTTCATGATGTGATCGGATAAAAGAAGAATTATTGTCATTAATTAACCCTAATTCAAGAGATGATGAGTACATAGAGTGATCCTCGGGTTGTAATGTAATATTTTCTTGGAAATCCTATTTATCAAAACGACGAAGAGTAAATAAATAAAGGAATATGTCAAACATCAAAGAGGGTTAAAAGTAACTTACATTCATACCATCATTTGAATTCGATGAAGCTTCACTTGTTGAATCAAATGAAGAACGTGATATAGCATCATACAACGCGTTGTTAAATTCAATTATTCTATTATAAGAATCAATACGTAATATTAATAACTATTTATTAATTCAAAAAATTCAAAAAAAGAGTCAATACCTTTGTTTATCTATAGGACGCTTCTTATTACAAAGAAAGTATAATAAATAAAATGTAAAGGAAGCTGTATTTACATATGTAATGGCGAATGGTTTATTATAATCTTGTTCTCCAAACATATTCTGAAATTAAGTTAATATGAATACAGTTAATTAAAATATATATATATAAATATATATTTCAATTTTTAAAGGTTTCCAAACGAAACTTACGTTCATTAAAAACGAAGAACCGACCCAAATCAGTACCACACAAAGTAATACTATGATGCCGACAGTATAACGTTGTCGTTCTGTAAAAACCATGTTTGATGTTATTTGGTTATAAAAACTTCGACAGAAACGGGTGACGGAACCACAATACTATGGTGGCTTTGAAAAATTAATAGCCAATCAAAAGTTCTCCATGAGAATTTATAATATAATTACTATTTTTAGTATAAATACATGTGATGACCTTTTTGGCATTGTTTCATCCTGAACGATATATTAAACAAACATGTCTTCTCTCACTCGAACTTTTAAGAATTTTCTCAAAATAGGCCCTAGAGATTACTTGAGACAAATGTTGTATATTGGTGATACTAGAGCTGGAACTCTTGTCGGAATAGATCAATTTGGAAACAAATATTATGAAAATTTAGAGGAGATTTTTGGTACCTTTTTTTTTTTTTTACATCTTAGGATGATCGCGTGTTAGAGAACGATCGTGTAAATTCGGCTTACTTTAGTTTGTTGAGCGAGGGTTAGGCCAGTAAATTCTTACCCATAATTTTATTTATAATAATCTCATTGTGCTCATTTTTAAATTTCTTTAATTTCAATTAACTAAGGTCGAGATCGATGGGTAGATTATACCAAACACTATGGTGATGCTAGTCAAATTCCTCCTGAATGGTAGATATTTGAATCGTCTTTAGTTTATAACGATATTCGAGTTATCCTGTTTCCTAATATTAAATCTATTGAATAGGCATAGCTGGATTCATAAGATTACAGAGGATCCTCCTACTATCGATCCTCCACCACGTCCAAAGTACCTCTCCCCTTTTACCGAGAATTTTACAGGAACCCGTAAGGCTTTTAAGACCTATAGTACAACAGGTCCTAAAATCCTCTCTTGGGAACCAAAAGTTCATCAAAGGATAGATTAAACCTTTTGAGTAAAATCAAGATTTGACTTTTAATAATTAGTATATTTATTTGGTCCTTTTCTTATTCGAAAAGAATCGTGAGATCTTTTGATTTATCTTTTTTTTTTGAATATTGATCGATTTATGTTTTACAAAAAAAAAAAAATATAATCAACAAAATCAAAAAAAAATCTTTACATCTAGTAAATAATCAGCATCTATGGTGGAGATAACGAAATCCATTAAATTAATAATCTAATAATAAACCTTACTTAATAAAGATGAGATGCAAATCCGACTACATATTTTAAAAAAAATTATGATGTTTAATTTAGCTATATGTTGTGACCAAATGATCATCTATTTCTGTGCAAGGGCGTGGAAAAAACATGTTTTTTCTTATACAATATGATTTCGTCTGTATTCTGATGTCATTGACCCCTTGATTGCGGTTTTCAAGGAAAAGGGCGAAAATTCCTCGCCCAGTTTCACAAGTAATTCAGCCGTACCCCTAACATAGATCAATCAGTTAACCCTCTCCCCCTCCTATATTTATCCATTTATCCCTGTCTATCTTTTTTTCTTTTAAGTTCCGATTTCTGCGTGTTCTGTATGTACTTACATATAACGTGGATACTGTAAAAAACTTTAACAAAGAATAAATAAATATTTATCGTATTTTTTTTTTTTTTTTCCTGTTCCGAGCACTTAATTGAAGAAACTCAACCAATAATTACAAATGGCTTCTCGTAAGAAAGTTCTTTTGAAAGTAAGTTTCTTGTCACAACGATCTACTTTAGTGACAATCCCTGTTTTTATTGTCTATTTATTACTGATTATTAATTTTTTTTTGCTCTTTAAATTTTTTTTTTTAAAGGTTATTATCTTAGGTGATAGCGGGTACGTCGGTTAAGCAACTAAACTGATTAAAAGAGGTTGAAATAACAAATTGTTATTTCATGTTTAATAAACGTCTAAATTTATATAAACTAGTATTTTACATTGAAAATAAGATCTGAACTGGACGTCGACCATTAAATAAAAGGCTTCACAGTATTAATATATAATGTTCTTTTATTTATAGTGTTGGAAAGACATCATTAATGAATCAATATGTCAATAAAAAATTCAGCAACCAATATAAAGCTACTATCGGCGCTGATTTCTTAACTAAAGAAGTAATGGTTGACGACCGCCTTGTAACGATGCAGGTTCGGATATGATTATCTTTTATTTATTTAATAGCCTATAAAAGTGTTGGATTAATAACTTACAATCTTTTATTTTATATAGATTTGGGATACCGCTGGACAAGAACGTTTTCAATCCCTGGGAGTTGCCTTTTACCGTGGAGCTGATTGTTGCGTTCTTGTGTATGATGTTAATAATTCCAAGAGTTTTGAAACGTTGGATAGTTGGAGAGATGAATTCTTAATCCAAGCTTCTCCACGAGATCCTGAAAATTTTCCATTTGTTGTCTTGGGTAACAAAATCGATATGGAAGAATCAAAGAGAGTGGTATTTTTCTGCTAGAATTTATTTGTATGATTAACTTACTTGACGGCCATTATATTGTGATTCTTTAGATTTAATAACGGTCTTTTATGAATCATTAGGTGTCTCAAAAACGGGCCATGACTTGGTGTCAATCCAAAGGCAACATTCCTTATTTTGAAACAAGTGCTAAAGAAGCAATCAACGTTGAAAATGCATTCCAAACTATTGCGAAAAATGCTTTACAACAGGAGGCTGATCCAGATTTGTATGCATCATAAGGATTATATACTTTGCAAATTTCAAATTTTCTTATCTAATTTTTTTTTTTCACCGCAAAGCAGCTATAATGAATTCCCAGAGGCAATTAAGATTGATAATGATAATTCCAAATACGATGCTTGTGCGTGTTAAAATGCTATGATAAAATGTAGGATGGAATTCTTTGTAGCCTTTAGCTAAAGGAATAGGAAGGCGTTTATGCTTCATTATCCTTGGGCAATTTAAATTAAGTGATTGGGAGGGCTCCAAAGGGTTGTTTTAAATTAAAAACTGCAAAAAATTCCATGCTTTTATTTTTTTCATTGAACTATTATATATATATATATACCATCAAATTTTTAAAATAGTTTGCTACGAGTATAATCAAACAAATCTTTTTGCTTTATTTTATTATTTGTATTATTGCTTGTTACTTCTCACCTTTTATTAATGATTTTTATATTATTTACTGGACGTTCATTGCGGGAGAGTCAACATTATACATTCACACACATTTTATCTTGTACAATTCTTATTTTTTTTTTTTATTTTTTTTTTTTTTTTTAAAAAAAAACTATATAACTTTTGATGTTTATTTGGTTTTGGTCGTGGGCGAATAAAAATTTTCAATTATATTCAATCCGTATGGGAATTATATTTGATTTTTTTTAATTGTTATTATTTAGTTTATTTTATATATCGTGCTAGGTAATTCATTTACGAGCGAGTGAGATTATTAATAATGTAAAAAAACTGTAAAAATCGTAAGTTACACGACATACCGATCATGTGATCACAAAAATTATTAAAACGGGAAATCATTTCATTATCGCAATTTCATTTTTAATAAAACATGTCAACTTTTTCACCTGCAGGAACATCAACTAACAGCAACATTCCCGCTGGGAACTGGCAAGGCGATCTACTTGTCAAATTGTTAGTGAGAGATAGACGAGAAAAAGCATTTACTGATTTTGTTGAGTCTTGTAAGTTCTTTAAGTAGAAAACGTCACTGCGTAGTGAATGAAAGAAATATGTTACTGCTGTGCTTAGATAAGTTCACGTAAAGAAAGAATAAAATGGATCGATTTTTTTTTCGTGTTAACTTGATCCCAGTGAAGTTATTAGCCAAAAATACAAGTAATCCTAGTCAAATTTGCATCCATTGCATCCATTGTTGCATATTTCTCATATCTGAATTCCAACTTCCATTTATAATAGAATGATAAAATTTGATAGATGTAACTTTAATGAATTAAATTATTATCAATTTCGAATATCTAGACAATTCTCTCGTTCAGAAACTAGGGAAATTCGCGGACAGGAATGCTGAATTGGAACAATCAGAAAAGTCTGCAACAGAAAAGCATTCAAATTTATCACGAGAGGTAGAGATCTTAAGAGAACAAGGGTATTTGATCTTTCCTTTTTGTTTATTTCTTTCCATCATTTTTAAATATAAATTACTTATATGAACATATATTCTTGATTCATTTATCTTTGGTAGGAGTCCATTAAATCAAAAGAAAACTGCAGAGTTGGAACAGCAAATACAAGCTCTCAAAGAAGAACGTACAGAATTGTATAAAACGCAAGGAAAGAATGCTCAACGTTTATTAGATTTAAATGATAGTTTACGAGTACATGAGGAAACGGAAAAGAGGAATCAAGAGGAGTATGTTAAATTTTTTCACCCTTAATGTTTTATACTATTATTAAGTTGAACACTTTATTCTCAGAGTTCAAAGGTTGACAGATTCAAATCAAGCGTTAACTGCCAAGGTGGATCTTCAAGTTCAAGTTCTTCGTGAAAAAGATATTACAATACAGGTAAACTTTGATGATAATTTTATACATTATTCAAAACAGGTTAATGATTCTTTAAATTTTAAATAAAATCAGTTGTTGCAAGATGAGTTAGCAACATTGCAATTAGAAATAGGGAAAATTGACGAGCGTATGAGAGACTTAGAAAGAGAAAATGGTCAACTTTTACAACGTTGGTTGAGAAAGATGAACGAAGAAGCCGAGAAAATGAATGAGGCAAATCAATTTTATGAGAGGTTTGTCAAGAAAATATATAAAATTTTAGCTTTATAATACGACGATACTAATTATATTTATTTGTCTAGTGCTTTGGAGGTTCATGCTAAAGCTTTAGAATTTCAAAGCGGGGTGGTCATTGTTGACAAAGAATTTACTCCGATGAACAATGTACCAAAATCCATCACATTTCCGGAAGCTGGCACTGGTGCTATAAGGTGGTATAAATATCTTATCTCAATTTACCTTGTCATATTGTCCATGATTTTCACCTGCGTAAATTTTAAACTTGAGCAACCTCGGTTTTTATTTTAAATAAGCTGTTGTAATATAACGAGTTGGATTCTTTAAAAGTTCTTATTTGATCACAACATTTTATATAATTTAATTCATAATTTTCTATACTTTAATAAATTATTTCTGTTGCAAAGAAATCTTAGTTTAAATCCAAGTTAAATTATACTCTGGTGAAAATCGAGACGCGACAGTTTGTATTATACAAAGAACAATTTTGTTAACCTACAATATTTCTTTTAATAGAACACGAGGAAAAAACTATGGTCCCGTGATAATACCGACAACATTAACGAAAAAATTTGTAAATATTTACTTCTTGTTGTGTTTTATGCAATTCAAATATAAACGAAGTTTCTTTTATTTCATTAGACACCACATGATGGCGAGATACATTCAATTGTATCATCTTATGATGGAACTATGTATGCCACGGGCAGTGCTGACAAAACTATTAAAATTTTTGATTCTACAACAGGTATTGATATCAACTTTGTGATTTGACTCGTTGTTATCGAGTACGTATTGATGTTTATTATGTTTAGGTCAGGTGAAACAGACGCTATCGGGGTCGATACAATCCGTCATGCATGTATCTTTCAATAATACAAACGAAATGGTCGCTGGCGCTTCAAATGACAATGCTGCAAGATTATGGCACTTAAAAACTGGTCGGATAAGGGTTAGTAAACTTCATTTATTTATATTTATATCGCTTTTCATGTAAAAATCCCATCCCTGTAAGAAATACTTTTTGCTAAATTCGGATTTACATTTTCAGCTCACTTTAACTGGTCATGTCGGAAAAGTTTATTCTGCTAGATTCAATGGAGATTCTACTAAAGTGGTAAGACGTGTTGTGTACTTATGCTGCGATTTAATGTTCGTTAATTCTCACCGTGCTTTTGATATTAAAAGATCACAGGCAGCCACGATCGTACAGTTAAAGTGTGGGATTTACAGAAAGGATATTGTATGTGAATTATTCATTTCTTTCGAATTATAATATCTGTATATTTACTTTTTGCATCTTTATTAGGCATTCGAACGATCTTTTCATTTTCCAGTTGCAACGATGTAGTTCCTTTAGATGATTACGGGTACGTTTTAAGTTTTATATATTATTGGAAACAGAAAATTAATTATTCTCTATATTTTAGTACGACACTTGTGAGTGGCCACTTGGATAATAATTTACGTTTCTGGGATGTACGATCCGGAAAAGATATCAAGGAATTGACTGGCATTCATTTGGGACAAATTACTTCTGTTTCTGTTTCTCCAGGTAATTCGTTATTTTTAAAAAGTTGTACACTATTTTTCGAATAATTATTAAATTCTAATTTTTTTATTTAAAAGATGGTTCCAAAGTTTTAACTAATTCTCGAGATAACACACTCAAGATAGTTGATCTTAAAACTTACGAAGTTGAACAAACGTTACAGTACGTCTGACGTTATTTAATTCAATACATAATTTATTATATTATTTATTCACATTGTTCTATTTGCCCCTAAACGTTTAGCGCTGATGGATATAAAACTGGCGCCAATTGGGCTCGATCTTGCTTTAGGTAAAAATATATTTTTATATATATATCATTTAAGCATTTTAATTAATACTTATTATGCTTTAATAGTCCTGATGGAAGATATGTGGCGGCAGGTTCATTAGGTGAATATATTATATGATCATCCTTTATAAGAATGAAAAAAAAATTGTTTTTTTCCTAACTCTGTATTATTCAAAATATAATTACCAATTAGACGGGACAATTTTCTACTGGAATACCCAGAAATCAAAGTTGGAGAAGACAACAAAAGAACATATGTATGTATTATATCATTTCTTTGGTTTTTACATGATAAACTTGTTTATACTGACTTATTTGTTTACATTAGTGCACCTATATGTGGTGTTTCTTGGAGTCCACAAGGTGGACAATTATTTAGTGCAGATAAGGATCGAACAGTATGTATGTGGGCAGGGTTAAGGTGATCCGGATAATTTCATAATATTACTTTGTAATTAAATAATTAATTAATTAATTGAGAGAAAAAAATTAGGATTTAAATATATGGTTCGTTTAGGAGGGACATATCATTACATTCAAATTAATTTACTAAACTTACCCCCAAAAACATATATATATTTAATATATCAAAGAAAGGATGTAATGCATTAGGAAATTACCCTTTAATTCATGATTAGCAATAATAATTACTATTTTGATACTTTAACATGATTGAAGTGATTAATTATTTATTTTAATTTATCATTGCAAATAATGTATTATAGAAGATGATTCGAGAAAGGAGAGAAGTGTATGATAATTTGATTTTTCATTGTAATAGTAATAGAATCTTTATATGTATTTAACTACATATAAATTTTAATTAAGAAAAAGGGAATAAATAAATAAATAAATAAATAATGAATAAATAATATATATTTAAAAAAAGCAAAAAGAAAATCATCAATGTACTTAATGTAATATATTATTGTCATGCCTGTTCATCAACACTCTAAATTTATCTTTAAATTCACAATATTCTATGTAAGTTCCTTTAAGATGTCTTTGACCACTTTGAGGATCAAAAGATTTTCTCGCATGTAACACACGTCTATTAACGAATATAACCAAATCACCAGGTATTAAAGTCAATTCAAATTTCAAGGAAGGATCTTCAATAAATTTACAAAATTGTTGATAAGCTCTATAAAATTCGATTATATTAATTTCATTTTCATCATCATTGGAACCTAAAAAAAATTCAATAGGACCTTGAAAAGGAGGTGCATAATTGACGTTTAAGGTATCATTATCATCGTCAATTGCAATAGCAGGACGATTATAATGCATATGATGACCATTATTTGTGTAATGAAATGTTAAAGGAAATTTTTTTAAGAGATTAAAATAATCAGGATGGTAGAATTTTAATTTTTGGACCGCTTTAAATGAATCGGAGAATATACTTTGACCGCCCGTAACTGAATTTTTTAAGCAATGCAAGAATTGCAACCCTGGTGGTGATTCATAATATCTTTTTTTTTTTTGAAATTAAAATTAATATTACATATTCACATCGTTTTTTTTTTAATAAAGTAAAAATAAAACCCGATGACTTACAATAAATCCATATGTAAATTTAAATTTAAACTAGTATAAGCGATATTATTGGCGGCTGGTATGGATTTTACATCAAAAAATTTACCATAAATGGTAGATCTGACGGTTCCGATCCTTTCTGTGACATTTAAAATTCCTTTGTCATCATCGTTCGTAGGGACATTTTTAATAAATACTAATCCATAATCCCATAATTGTCTCAAAGAATCGAGTAAAATTTTATCTGAATTCATATAATCATTATAAGATATCCACAAATTTTGAGAATTAAGAATGGATTTAGAGTCCCATAATATTGGTTTTAAGTGATTATAATGTAATTTTAAAATATTTTGTTTTGTAGAATAAGAATGAAGGAATGAAATGGGATATATGCTCTTATGAGGTTGATGTGAATTATTGTTGTTAAAGTTGTCATTGGTTAAAGGTTGTAACTCCTTATCCCAGGTGATTTCTAGTTTATCTAAAGAGGTTTCGATCGAAATTGGTTTGATATCAAGAGGAACTTCTGAACTCGATAATAACTTTTGACGATTATCTGGATGAACGCAAAGGGGACATTGACAGTTATCTCGTAACCAAATATAATTATAATTTGATAAAGAATTTGAATTGGACCATTTGATTAAAAGTGAAGTTTGATTTTTTATAATATCTTTAATAAGTGACTTTGAAGTTGTGGAATATCTGAGTGAATTTTTTTGTAAGTATCTTTGTTGAAACGATGATAATTGATGAAAATTGAAATAGGTTAAAAAAGAAAAAGAATGTCTCATGTTTTGATTATCTTTTATCAAATAAAAAATATTGTTTACTTTTTATAGGAAAATTTAAAATCAGGGCTGAAAATAGATGATAAAATTCCGGCAGAATCCGGTATTTTTGAGAAAAATCCGATAAAAATTTCTATATTCCGGATCTTTATCCGGCAAATTTTTAAGATAACTCATGGAATCTGGAAAAATTTCCGTGATCTTTGGCCGGTAAATTTTGACACGTGTAACTAACGTATAAATCATATGATTAATAAAATTGATCCACATTTTTTTTTTTTTTAAAAAAAAAGAAATGTCTTTATCAGGATCTATAAAATCCAAACTTTACATTTCACATTCTTCAATTACATTACCAAAGTCATGTCATGAAAATATAATTCTAGATCATCCATATAATAATCACTTAGAAATTTTTTTCCCCTCGATAATTAATTTTCCTGAACAAATTCCTAATTCACTTGATAGTGAATTCTTTTATTACAAAGTTGATTTACCTTTATCATGGTTTATTGATACAAACTTTATACAAAATTATGTTAAAGCTGGTAACTATTATGTTATACACAACAGTTAGTTATCCGATTTTCCTAAACGAAAATTGTTAATTTCGTAGGTCGCGTAGTTGCTTTAAGTTTGACCGAAGGGATTGACATTGCAAATGTAATTGCATTAGACTTTTCAGGTATAAAGAAATCTTTATTAAATCATTTTATTCTTTTTTTCTTATTTTTTTTTTTTTTTCTTTTATAAAAAAAAAATAAATTTAACACATTTGACAAACATCTTAGCGTATTTTAATTAGGAAACTTGATATTAAATTTGACAAAAGATACATACGAAGAACTTGGATTAGATGGCCATTCAACGAAATTCGGTCCAAATAAACAAAGATTTGGTAATTGATTATAAAAATATATACCGTTTTTTTTTTTTTTGCCTTAACTTGACATCGTCTTTACGATTTTTTAGTTGTTCAAATTGATTTAAAAAGAAGATCGTTAATTCCAGGAAAAAAGGGATATGAGAGAATCAAATGGTGTTTTAATAATACGTTAACAAAAAAATTTACGTTTTTAATGTCTTTTGTGAAATCTACCGAAAAAAAGACGTGTGAAATAGATTTTCCATCATCGTTTAATGCAAAAAAACTTTTAGGAAAATTTGATTTTAATCCTATACACAAAGGTATTCTGATTCCTGATTTAAGTATAATTAAAAATATTTCAAATGAATCTCAATGGAGATTAGATGCTGTTGAAATTTACGATTGGATTGGAATGAATTCAATCCAGGCGCAGAGGTATTATTATTATTGTTCAATCGAAATAAATTTCTTTTTTTTTTTGCATCTCATATTAATATCATTTATTCGATTTTGTTTTGTTTTAGAATTCAATCACACGATCAAGTGGATCCATATATCTCTGTTTATAAACCTCCTGAACCGTATTCGGATGGAAATGGATCATTCATAAAATGGTCGGGTTTCATTCCATCTTCGACCATCAAAGAATTATTTGATTCGGTTTTGTATGTATTTACATTTCCCAATTTTTTTTTTACACGTTACAGGTTCAACATATTTACAAACCAAATTTATTTTATTTTATTTTTTTTTTTTTTAAAAAAAAAAAGAAAATTTCTACAAGAAAGTAAAGATGATAAAATTTCATGGGCTATTATTAATGTATGGGGATTTAAAGATTCACCAATTTCTTGGAATAAGCAAGAACACGGATATTTTATGAATGGTGAAAATAATTATAGTTTTATAATTTATAATGATGGGACTTATGTACTTTATCAAGCTCTTGGTACTTACGATACCTATTCTTAATTTTCGAACCTATTTTTGTTTTTTTTTTTTATTGTCGAATGTTTGTTGTAAAATGGTTTTTGAAATTTCTTTCGTGGTTGGGTTGGGATTGTATTTTTCTCGCGTGATGAACTCTTGACAAAAATTTGGTCGTCCTTGCGATCTATCAATAAAATCAAGGTATTTGAAAAATGCCAAAATTTAGAAATATTAAACAATTCCATCACTTTAATTATTTTTAAGTTTAAAAAATGAGAAAAAAAAATTTAACGAAAAAAGAACAAAGGTGAGTGTGGAAATACTACAATTAGAAAAGGAAAATCAGGTCTGTATATTAATCCAATAACAAGTCAGAAATTTTTAAATAACCAGGAAATTTTGGTAAAGTGAATGAACTTTGGCGCAAAACAAAAATTTCGGAAAAACTAAATTTTTTATACTTCTTGATCCGCAAATCGGAATTTATTCACGTCATGTCAATCTTTAATCATCAATTCACTCAAAAAATGGATACATACCATATTTTTTTTTTTCTAGCCTTGTGGGAGAAATTGAAGCTAATGCTCAAAAGTCAGAGTTGAAGCACAGCCAAAACAACAAATTAAAAGCCACAATAGCAATCCAAATGATATTTTTCATAAATTGTTAGCTAAAGCCAAGTGATTTCCTCGCATTAACGAAAGCACTAAATGAACCATATTTAGAACAATTATTGTCTTGGTTATTAATGACAGTAGAATCCAAATTATCGACACATGAAATAACATTCACAGCTAATGTAGAAAATAGTCAAGAAAGTCAAGTTCAACCGATTCAAACTTTCCCAATATCACAAGGACAAGAATCAGCAACACGAACTCAAAACGAATTTTTTCCATTGAACATTGTGAAATCTAAAATAAGAAAGAGGGATGGTGCAATTGTTACCGGAGAGAATGAAAAGAATCAAGATAAAGGAACAATTAATGATAAACGACAAAAAGTCAGTACAATAATTGCCGGAAACTACAAGATGATAGCAGATACTAATGGAAATGGGAGGGTTTCTAGGAAAATCAGGTTCCGAGAAATTTTTCACTTAAATTAAGAGCTTAATACATTTTAATCTAATAACATCAAAAACTAAAATGCAATAAAAATCTCAATTTTGTTAAAAAAATTCCCGGAACCTGATTTTCCTAGCAATCAACCCAAATGGTAAATTAAATGTGATAATTTTTTTATTCCAAAAGATTTTTGGTTTTTTAATAAAAATTATTATCGTTATTTCATCTGATATCAGATATCACGAGATATAGTATATTCGAAATAAATAACATCGAGAATAACCGAGAACTGGAGAAAATCTTGGCGTTAGTAGAATTTCATCAACTCAAAATCATCGCCGTGACGGTGAGATACTTCAAACGGTAATTCGGTTTGTGTAAAAGATCGGGCACTTGCGAGGATTGTGAAATCATTAAATCACGACGCAAGTTCATCACATGCAAGGAAATGAACAGACGAATCATATTCAAACCTTATCAAAGCACGGATCGGAACTATTTATACAAAGTATGATCAAATGAAGTATTTAATTTTATCGATCCGATTTTTCGAGACATATTCGAAAAATTACTGATAGCCGTCATCAACAATGAAGATGGAGCGAACGAAAACGAAATATTGGAGAAAACCTTTTCAGGACATTTCACGGATCCCGAAATTTTAAAAATTAATGATAATACGATAGATTCTCACATCCAACAACGTTGTCATTCTATCTCTTACACTCGCTGGAGGGTATTCGGCGATTATTCAACTAAAGTAAATGATGCAAGTATGAAAGCTTTTAACGCGCATCCAGAATATTATTGTATTTATCAAGATGATAGTGACATTCTTGTCGAAGTGTACATGGGAAGTAAAAAATTTGCCGAAGTTTACAGTAAGTTCTGGAAGACGGCATTATATGAAGCATTTTGGATGACATATGAATAGCTTGGTTTAAATATTTACGATAATGATAAAACTAAGGTTTTGAGCAATACATAATTAGGTTTATGCAAATAATTCGTTCAATTTCGGTTGATGCACATTTTGATGCTTTTGATAAACCAATTATTTTTATTCTTCTGATGCACAAAATTGAATGAGGTTTTTTTTGTTATCTACCATATTTTAGATCGCGAACTTTTGTGGATTCGATGATCAAAATGGCTAATCGGAGCATTATAATAAAAAAATTCAACTCTAATTATATTAATTGAAAATTAATTAATGCACTTTTAAAACAAAATATTTCTATAACTAAAACTAAATTTAATAAAAAATGTTTTATTAGAAAGTTAAATAAAATTCAGCTTTATAAGTTATTAGTTGGAGAGATTATTTATAACAGATTTTAGTTATAATTAAACATTAATTCATTATATAAAAAAATATTTTTTTTCCTAACATTTTAAATTGATTAAATATCTCTTGTTCTTGCTTAACAATAATTAAACTATACATTTTTTTAGGCTTTGTCTAAGTAAGCTTGTTCATATCATAAATGCCGATCAACATTATTAATAATCGAACTGAAAAAAGTAATGCTGGATGTGGATAATTATAATACGGTAATGTTAAATGAACTTGGTAACATGATCTCAACCTAATTAGGAAAATTAAACATGAGGAAACGAGCATGAGTTAATAGTGAATGAGTGAAGTTGAGAAGGACCATTATTAACTTATTAGGCAATTATACAGTACGTCCTGTAACAATATAGTTGTAATCATTTACTAAGTATAAAAATCGAACTAAATCATTTTTCAGCTTTAAGGACGTCTTCAAGTTTTTCCAGAAATATTTTGGACGCGCCTTTCCCCACACTTTTCCAAACTCTTATTTGCCGTAACTGAAGAGAAAATTTATATACCGTTCAACAATAGTGACCAGTAACTAATATTTCTTAGGCGCCACGTGAGGTAACTTCTTTTCCCCTGGAACGGTCTTCGATATCGTTCTCATAACGTTAGGACCAGGCGTTTAGTTATTATTATAAGGGAAGTATCTTTTTCTTTTCCCCTTTAATGACCCCTTCCCTTACTTAGATTAGTTTATTTTATTT
>CAJVPP010000951.1:0-24223 GCA_910592005.1 Funneliformis mosseae | reverse complement strand
GAAATAACTTAATTCAAACTTATTTAATTAATTTGATTATTTAATTTAATTTAGTTTTACATAAATTTAAATGTAATCAGATTAGATTTTTAGTCTAGATTTAAAACAGATTTACAAAAACAAAACTAATTTTAACCTTTAATTTATATTAATTAATATTTTTAATATTTTCTTTTTTTCTTGATAATTATATTTTAAGATATATAAAATTATATATTCTTTTTATATAATAAAAATATTTTTTATTTAAATATTTTTTTTTATTATTGTTATTTTATTTTTTAAGTTAAAAATTATTGATAAATATATAAATTTTATGTTATTTTATTTATTTTGTTATTTTTATAAGTTCTTTAATTTTTCATTAGTATTTTTTTTTAAACAATGTATAAGGTTTGTTAATAATTTGTGTTTTTCTTTACCTTTATTACAAATAAAAGTTCAAACTAAACTTTGATTAAAGAATAATATTTTTTGATCTTAAAAAATAATCTTTATTAATGTTATATATGCGACAATTTTTTATATTCACCCTTTTTTTAATTTTAAAATTTTTAAAATAACATGTTATATATTTGTAAATTATTTAAATTGGTTATTAACTCACAATGATAAAGATGAACAGACCAAAGTCTCACGCGTCATAAACAACGTCTGACGTAGGTATATAAACCTCACAATTTGTCTTCATTTCATTTCATTCCAGTTCTGCAGTTTCTCTTGCGAGAACGTTAGAATTTCATCTTTGCGTGTTAAGTGTAAAACCTTGCTAGTATGTCTTGTTTCTACTCCTAGAACGTTTATCCGCACAAGCGCGGAAGTTATGTAACTTATTTCTCGTTAAAAACTTGCTCGGTTCTTTCTTTAAGAAAGTTGAGAAAATCTGCTTCGCCTAGGAGCAAAATGAATTCCTGGCTTCGACCGGCTGGTAGTAGTTCATTTATTTTTCGAAATGGGTGGAATTTAGGTTATCGTGCTGTTATCTTTCTCCTATTATCATCGTCTTTTTTTTTTCCTTTGTTCGTCTTTTTCATCTCGGTCTCGGTCTTCACAGACTATTTATCAAAAAATTTTTTTCTCAACAAGTTCTCAACGACTTTGTTCAGTCTTCAACAGACTGTTTATCTATTTTTTTCCCATTACAAGTCCTCAACGACTTTTTATCAAAAAATTTTTCCCATTACAAGATTACTAATATATTTATCCCTTTGAACACTTGTAGTAACTGTGGAGCTTTGAAGAGTGGCGAGATCCATATACTTACATCATCAAAAGGGATGATGGGTTAAAATAGTATCAAATATATTTTTATGAGTTATAAACAATACCATTTTTCTCGTTTTCTTTATTTATTAATAAAAATACACAATTATTCGTAATCAAAGAAACTTTTTTTAAAAAACTAAAATTCAGTAAATGTTAATGGTGTTGGTGTGAAAATTTTGTTTTCGGAGAAATTTTACTTTTGACACGTCAAATAGCGATCTTTATAGGTTTCATATACAAACATTTTGTGAGCAAAGTCGTAAATGAAAAAAAAAAAAGGAACTTAAATAAAACAAAAAAATTTAAAAATTTAAAGTCATTCTTATTTTAATTTACGCTAAAAAAAAAAAAAAAAAAAAAAAAAAAAAAAAAATCTTTTATTTCTTAGGTAAAAAAAAAAAAATATAATCAATCAAAAATAATAAGGTGGTAATAAATGAATACTAATGCAAAACAAACCAATGAATATAAAAAGTTTACTTTTCTATAACTTGAAAAACTTCTATGTCTTCGACAAAGAATTCACCTTCCTCGTCTCTGATTTCATGCTCATAATAAACTCTGGCACAAGAACCATATCTCGGTTTAGCTTTATTACCGAACCAAATGTCACCGTAACCAAAACATGGTCCATGGTGTTGCGTATCGAAAATGGCACCATCAATAAAATAAGGTCTCACTCGACTAATCTTTGAAATGATCTCTGATGACTGTTGTTGCTGCAATTGTGCCAGAGACGTGTTCGTAATATCCTTTTCATCTAAATCGATTGAAAATATAAAACTATCACCTGTAGCAATATAATTTCCGTAACTATACCATCCTACAGGATTATAACCCCCAATAATTTCAGGGGATCCAGCAACCTTAATAAATACGATGGTTGAACCATGATTATCAACATGTTTATGAAATGATTCAAAAGAAAATCCATCTCTACTACCACGATAAATTAATCTAAATCTATGAGGAATATTTACTCCTTCACTTTTAAATGAATGAGAAGATGTTGAAGTTAATGGTAATGCAAATTTTGATGAGTGAATATTTTTTTTAACGATATAATTTGAAATTAATATAGCATGTTTTGATAAAATTATTTCGGAATCTATATTACTTTGTGAAATTCTAGGAGCCTGAATTACTATATTTTTTGGTACTTCGCCTGTTAGATAAAATGATAAAAGATCATCTCGTAATTTTTTCGGTAAAATTTGTTCAAATGGCCATACTTTATGATAAAAATCTTTTGAAGATATATGAAATAATCTTAAAAGCGGGATTAAATTACAAAGTGTCTTTTCTAAAGCCGAAAAATCTCCTGATGACCAACTCCCTATATCATTTTCGTATGGGATATCGGCGTTTTTTATTCCCCACTTTACCAAAAAATCCCATATATCCTAAGAAAAAAAAAAAAAAGAGGTTCGTTAATAAAAGGAATATCTTGAGTATTAAGACGAACATTTTTTTTGTATACATGAGCTTACGGTTTCTTCGACTCCCAGATCATCCCTTTTAAGAAGTTGTAATATTACATTTTCATTCACGTCCAGAAATTCTTCTGACTGAAATAAATTCCAAACATTTTCATTAATAATATTAAAGCAAAAATTTTGTAATTTATCACATGAAACATGATTAAATGCAACACGCAAAACATTAAAGATATTTTGTTTCATCCAAGTATCTTTATCAGTTAATAAATAATCTTGTATATGATTAAATAATTCAAATAAGCATAACTCATCTGATGCTTCTAAAAGTTCAAAGATTTCTGAATCTTCAAGTAGTTCTAAATAAATTGTTCCACTATAAATAAACCTAGTAATAGGGAAAGAGTTAAAACCTTTAGAATAATATAATAAAGCGAAAATTTTTATCGGACTTACCTTAGAATGACGTCAAAAACGTTGCAAGAAATGTTTGGCTTTTTGAATATCATAATGTCGCCTTCTCTTCTTACCCAATCATTTGATAAAGCAGCACGAAAGTATTCTGATCTAGCACGTAATATAATAGAATGTGCTCTAAATGTTTTAGCCTTCTCTTTCTGTCCTATTTCAATTAAAACGTTATAATCATCTGTTTTTTCCAAAAGGGTCGTGAAATCTGATGAAAGTGTCAACAAATACTCAGTCATCTTTATAAAATTTTGGAGGGAAAGTTATTTGAATTTCAAAACGTTTTTTAGATGTGCTACGGATAATGTATCTAAACGTGCGGATCACGTGAACTTCCAACTGTGAACAAATTTGGAAGTATATTAACGCCTCGTCTGTAACAAATTACTAATATTGTAATACTATTTATATTAAGTATTTATTATTTTGATTTAAATCATAAATATAAGTGGCTCAGGTGTACTTCTAATCATTTAGTAATGTTTTTGTCTGTTCTGCTTATTATGACTCGCAAAGAGCGAGTCAGTAAACGTCTACAGCATATTGAACATTTTAAACCATTATTCTCAATTTATTTCAATTAAAGTTAATTCAAATAACACATAAAAAAAAAAAAATTGTTCTGTTAAGAAGGAATTTTGAAAAGCACCGAAACTTGATTTATTATATAAAATTTCTATTGTTGTAACCCTCATTCTTACTTTTCTTTTATTTTCATATTGGATAAATTTAAACGAGAATGCTTAAAGATTTCCTCATCGCTCATGATATTACTAATACTCATGTGTAACTTAAGTTGTTCCCTGTTTTGTGAATAACCGTATTGCCAACTTAATTCGGGTATTTCACCTTTAAGATGTTGACCGATATCGGAACCATACTTATCCAAAAATGTATAAGCAACGCTACCAAATGGTTTGATTAATGAATCGATATGTTCCATTATAACGGAATTTTTAACATAATAACGACCAAAATTCATAAATGGCGGGTAACCATTTTTACTAAACGTTATCATGACCTCGGTTTCAAAGGTACCCATGACCTCTTTTATAACGTTACGTAAGACGTAGATGAATTGATCTAATTTCTCTACCGTTGGATTATTCGTGAAAGAAAGTTTTTGTATGATTTTTTGCTTTTCATGTTTTTTAAAAGGGATTTGAAAATAATCCAACTCCGCCTCTATCTCCTTTAAAGATACCAATGATGTAACATTGTCTTTTGGTAAATAGACTTTTCCGGTGCGATAATATTGTATCACGTAACGAAACAGGCTTCCATCTCGATCAATAAAATATTCATTTTCATTCTTAGGATGAAGTAATGACAGATTACGCTTTGCAAACATTGTTCCTAAAAACGTATCCGGATACGAGAGAAGCGTCGATCTCTGTGTTTCGTACTGAATTGATGGAATGAAATAAAAATTTTAGACGATTTAGAAAGAGTCATTCCAAACGTAAACCTCTATTTTTTTTCTTTTTTTTTTTTTCCTTACCTTAACACCACCAACGTTTAGAATAATAGTTTTTTCGGCGGAAGCATCATACTTTGAATTTAAAATGACATTATTTTCTTTAGATGACATGTTATTATCTGTTGAAATCTCTCGTTTTATTTTTTGTAAAAATTTTGTTTCAAAACAAGGAAAAAAAAAATAAAATAAATAAAATAAAATAAAATAAATAAGAGGAATTTTTTAAAAAAATGATGCATTTATATATGTATGTAATAATAAAAGTTCGGGTTTTGTGATGTGCGACAAACAAAGTACATTCTCTATTAATTTGTGTGACATTTTGAGTAATCTACCTGCCTTTATATGAATTATACTAAATCGGAATTGGTTGAATGCTATTTGTTTTTTTCTTAAAAAAGTCCCTTTTGATGTTATTAATTAAATTCTCATTATTGGATAATGATGTTTATGTGACCATGTGCCCGCCCACATTTTTTTGTCAAGCTTCTAATTGTTGACTGCAAAAAGATTTATCCACCGCACTTGAATAAATCTTTAATTGAAAGTTCATTGTCCCCCTCCTCATTTTCGGTTTAAATCCTTTTAACGTCATTAATTTTGTTTTTACATGATTCGAAGGATCATTTCCTAATTAAATAAATTAAATAAGAGAAAGAAACCGTTTTTACCTGTCAAAAACAAATAGCTGATGAACGAAAAAAAAAAAAATTCCCTTTTACTATAAATAAAAAATTTCCAAATTTGTTGGTACCCGGTTTTTCTAATTTATCCTTTATGATGATCGATGATGATTTATATAGATTTTCATCAAAAAAAAAAAAAAAAAAAATTTTACTATACTCTCCTTTCAACAATTCCCTTTTTTTTTTCGTAATTAATCCGTCTATTTATTTTTTTTTTTTAAAATTATTAATAAAATTTTTCGTTCCCCATTTGCAATATTTTGCTCCTTATATTATTTGAAGGATTCCTTAAAGATGCATGTGTTTCTTTTTTTTTATAAAAAAATAAAATAAAATAAAATAAAACCTATGTTTATGGTATGTAAGATTTTATAATAATGCTAAAAATGATGTTAAATGATGATTAATAATGAAATTAGAAGAAAAGAATTATATTATTTTCTTTCGATGTTTATAAACAAAAAAAAAAACATTCCAATTACAATCTGAAACATCCACCGAACAATTGATTTTTTCATTTTTCATTTTTTTTTTTTTTTTTTCGGATGAAAATCTAACTTTTTTCTTTTTTTCCTTAATTTATTTTATTTATTAATTCCCCCTCCTCCACGATGACTGACATCGATCCCCAATGAGAATGTGTTGGAACGTCCCCCATTTAAATGAATTCGCCCTAAAAAAAAAAAAGAAAATTGATACCTACATAGCAATTTGTTCTTCGTTTGATTTATCTTTGCAATTATTCGCGAGCATCTGATTCGTTGACGATAAAGCTTTTTTTTTTAAATTAATAAAAATTTTACATGTTTTTGCTTCTTTCGACAAACAAAACTTGTGTGCGTACTTCTTTTAATTTTAACTAAAAGGATAAAATTAAAAATTTGCATGGAATAAAACCAATCAAAATCAAGTGTAACTCAAAAATCATCTGCATTGCAACCATCAAAAGGAGAAAGTTCGTTTCAATTTTGAGTGGAACTTTCAATAATCCAAAAAAAAAAAAAAAATTAAAAAAAAAATAAAAATAAAAATAAAATAAAAAATTAAAATTAGTAGAAAAAAAAAAACAAAAAAAAACAAAAAAAAAAAAAAAAAAAGGTGGTTTTCTCTTAAAAAAATGCCTACAGAATATTTTTCAACAAAACTTTCATTAGATTATACTAAATTGTTAGAAACATCAAATGATTATAATGTAATTATAGAGATAGGGGAACAGGACAAGATACCTTCATTTAATAACATACCTTTCGTTGTAAGTGATGATGAGGAGAAATTTAAAACGTTTAAAGCGCATTCGTTGATCTTGAAATCACGATGTAAATACTTTGAAGCGGCATTATCATACGATTGGGTAAAAAGGGATGATAATGATAAAATTATATTAAAAAAGCCCAACATACATCCAAAGATCTTTTCAATCCTTTTAAAATATATTTATGATGGTAGTTTATATTTGGATCATTTACCTCCATCCGAAATATTATTATTGTTATTATCATCGGATGAATTGGCAATAGATGAATTAATAAATCATATACAGAAACATTTAATCATAAATCATTCAAAATTTATTCAAGAGAATATTCATCACATATTGAACCTAACTTATAATCATTCTTCTTACAAAGACATACAATACTTTTGTATTGAAAAAGTAATAATTAATAATCCTTTAATATTATTTAATTCTATTAATTTTTTTTATTTACATGAGGAAATTCTGTTGGAATTATTGGATCGAGATGATTTCAATAAATTTAATGAAATTGACATTTGGGGTTTTATCTTAAAATGGGGAATCTTTCAATCAAATGATCAATTATCAATCTTATCTTATAATAATAACGCAACGACGAAAACGACTACTACTACGACATCGCGGAATGATGAGGAATGGTTATTAAATTTGGAATTAAAAGATTTAATAGATCATTTAAGTAATAAATGTTCATGGGGTACCAACGAATATAATATCTTGGGTAAATCTTTGGAAAATTTATCGACGAAAATTCGTTTCATAGAATTTTTGAAATCAGATTTTAGAAAGTTTATAATGCCTTTTAAAGAAGTGTTTAATATTGAATTTTACAATGAATTACAAGATCATTTTTATATTTTATTACCATCCCCTCCTCCTTCCAAACAATTACTTTTTAATAATTTAAATCTCGGTGATAAAAATGATAGCAGAAGTGGCGGTAGCAGTATGATGAATGGTAATGGTAATAATATAAATAATATAAATACAAACATTCCCTTTTTATTTCCAAAGAAAATCTTTACATTAAAACCTCCTAGACGTAGATTAGATTCCGAAATCATAACTAATGATCATATAAAAATAATAACAAATTGGTTGGATCATAAAGATGGCATCTCAACTTCATCTTCTCACTCTTCGTCGTCGTCGTCCTCATCCGTCTCCTCTCAATTCACCTTAACACCAACCACGACGACATTTTTAGCAACCTCCACGAACGCTTTCTCGTCCAATGTAAATCATCATCCATCATTGCTACTTAAACCCCCTTATACATTCACTTTGTTATATAGAGCATCTCGTGATTGTTTTAACTTGGATATTTTGCATAAATTCATAGATTATAAAGTAAATGTATTAATTGTAGCAAGAATTTCTAATACCAATGAATTAATAGGCGGTTACAATCCGATCGGTTGGGACGATTCAAATAAGCCTCATCCTGATTCGATCAATAGTTTTATTTTCTCGTTTCGTGATAATAATTCTCCTAGCTCTCCCACTTCAATTTCTCCACCACTCTTACCAAGAATAAGTAGATTAAAACGCGAATCAATTGATAAGATAGTATTCAATTCCAAAACTGGTTACATTTCTTTTGGTAGTGGTAGTGATTTAAGGATTGGTGGTATTATAAATCCAAGGTCCGGTCATACTAAATTACAATATTATGAAAACAAAATTAGAGATCTTCAAGGTACCTTTTCTATTGATGATTATGAGGTATTTCAAATTAGTTAAGTTGGAGATGGTGTTTTGATTTTGAATTTTCTCTCTCTCTGTCAACGTTTTTTTTTTATTTATTTATTACCAAATAAATTTTATTAATAGAGTAAATTCTAAATATTATACATGTACATACTATTACCAAAAAAAAAAAAGTGATTAAATAATTAAACCTTTTCATATTTATTTTCATCAAATGAGGTATAAATAATTGCAGAGAATGCTTGCAATTCCTTACAATCTTTAATCACCTATAATAAATCATCAAATATTAAAAACATGGTTTTTTTAACATGATATGATAATTATCTAATAAATAATTGACAAACCTCAAGAAATCGGTTTGGCACACCATTAAGAATGACGTGAGCTTCTTTAGTAATATTTGGTAATAACTTTACAAGTGTTATACTTTTTTCAACTTTTTGCGATGTGTCATGATGATGAAAATGAGGCAGCATATCATGATATAATAAATTAAAAGCCGAATTAAGGCATTCTATAAGAACCTTAGTAAAGTCCCGACTTTTTTCATTTATTAAAATCATCATAACAAGATTTAATTAATACATAGGTAAGTTAAATTTTCAAGTTACGATTGATGATAAATTCTTTAAATACCTATGTATAAAGTCCTTTGTTTCGTCCAACAACTTTCTCAGTTTGGGATCAATAGTGTCATCAAATATGTCACCTCCATATTCTCTCAACACGTTTACTTCATCCGAAAGATCTTCAGGCATCATAATATTAAAGAATCTACAATTATCATTTCACAAAGATTATGGAAACCGTAAAATAAATGAAAGTAAGGATTGTAAAATAAATACCTATTAGCAGGATCGCCATTATCGTTTCCTTCAACCTTTGATCTAATTTCAGATATAAGCCACACAAAATCTTGATATGAAAGTTCATATTTGAATGACATACTAATAATAAATTATTTTTAAGATTTTCAAATTAAAAGAAAACTTATTAATTAAAACGTAAATAATAAAAGTAATGGTTACCTTGACAAGGAAGATTCAACTGCTGCAAAAACTCTGTCAACAATCTTTCTGTATCCCACATTCAAGAACCAACCAATAAATGTTAAATATTTTTTTTCTGTAACATGATTTAAAATGGATCCATCAACAGGTTGAATTGTAATTGATTGTTCTCTATCACGTTCCGTGATAGAGTAAACTGAATAAAGATAATTATATTTTCCCAAAAGATTTAATTGAATGAATGTGGTTATCGTAAGGAGTGTTTCAAGATACACGGCTGCAATGGTCCTTGTGAAACCTAGTGAAAATACATACATAAATAAGAAAAAGAAATTTCTTTTTTTTCTTTTTTAAAAAAAAAATCATTGATTTACTTTTGAATTTGACTTCAGTCCATAATTCAAGTTTAAGTTGTTTTGACATCTTAATAGCTTCCTCAGAAGGAGGATTAACGGGACTACGAAGAGGAGAATTCGTTTCACTTTCCTGACTTGTATTACTTGAATTATTTCCATTACTATTTTCTCCTTGAATGTCTGTGGTAGTTTCCGTAACTGTTGCAATCTCACTATCATTAGGTCGATCAACTAAAACAGCTGATGAAGAAGGTGAAGTAGTTTCACCATTATCATTTTTATTAACTAATACAACTGATCCACTCGGAGAAGTTGTGGTCAGATTACTATATTTTTCTCTTTGTAAATTTGCGAAAATAGTTTCAACATCTAATTCATCCATTAATTGTTGCGTTAATGTTGGAATCTGTGATAATACCGCAAAACTACAGTCATTTTGTCTTTTTTGAAATCGCCTTTTCATGCTAAAAGAGATAAATTTAATATATTGGCAAAAACAAAAGCTTTATTGAAGCAAAATAAAAGATTGTTGTTTAGAAACAAACTTTTCTCGAGCGGTTCGTTCCGAAGCAGCCCTTTCTTGCATTTCAAAAAATTTCCATGTTGCGAACTTTCCAAGAAAGTATGTACCACCTGTAATTCCTAATGTAAAAAGTATTTTTTTCTTATGTCTTTTAAGAAATCCAATGGAGGAAGAAATCATTATTAAAATGTTTACAAAGGAGAAAGTTTTTTCGAGAACAATCTCGGAAAAAAAATTTTTTAAGTTTGTTGTACACGTTTATCAAATCAAGTGATTATCTTAACAATGTAATTGCCGCCTATAATTTCCAAAATAATTGGATAATAATTTTTTATATTAATGTAACCTTTCTTATGTCTTACGTCATCAGCTTCATAATCATTACATAAAATTATTCCGAGATTAAAGTATCAAAAAAATTGGGAGAGGTTCATTCTTTTTTAATTGAAATATAATGCACATGTGCACATGTGGGGACGCAATTAAATTTCTTGAAAGCTTATGCTTGTAATTGAACGGAACTTTTGCGAATTAATTCTCAAGCAAATATTGTCAAGTATCTGAATATTATAATAAAAATCTTTGAACAAAAGTTCACCATTTTAAGATCAAATGTCGTAATTATGTAAATTTGTCTTCAACTTGTTTTATTTTTTTTTTTTTTTAAAAAAAAAAAAAAAGATTTCCGGAAAAAAATGTGAGCTAATTCGTTCGCATTTCCTTACTACTTTCGGGATTATTGTATTTTCCTTATTAGATAATCCATTTTCGATCATCGCGGATTACTAAACACGATGGTGCATTGATGTAGTATTACTTGCGGATATGATTTAAATAATAGGTTTAGGCTATAGTAAATAAGCCAAGCTAACCAAAGATTTATTACTTTGATGAGAAAGCAATTTAATAATTAATACCTTATCGGAAATAAGTAAACTTTAATATGACAGATTTATTTGTCTTTTTTTTTTTTTTCCTCAGGTTACATATTTAAAAGATGCACGATCTACGAAAATTATCATTGTGTTTTTTTTTGTTTTATTTGGCAGTTCATTATAGACTGAATTTTAATTTAACCAAATACATTATTAATTTCGTAATAGTTTCAGATTTAATTCTATAGTAAGTTTCAAAGGGTAAGCTTTTTGATAGAAAAATTTTTACAAGTTTTCTTGATATGCGCGAACAATTTAACAATCAAAGTAGATCATTGGTTGATGCGCGCCATAAATATTTCCTTTTTTTTTCCTTTTTAATTTAAAAGAAATACAAACGTTTTTTCATAGTGACCTAAATTTCCGACGTTGATCGACAATGTCCGAATAGCTAGTGATACATTTCATCAGTTTCGCTCGTTTATTATATATATTAAATGTATGATACTTTTTTTTTTGGGGACTTGATCAATTTCTTCGAATAAAAATATTAATTTTAATAATTTGTTATCTATCCTCTTTTTTATTTAAATAATCTCGTATTTTGTCTATCTATAAGCAAAGGCATTCATTAACAATTCATTATGGATTCTCCTGAGAGCTCAGATTCTATCGAAATTGATGAAATTGATGATAATTGTAACTACGTCGATAACGACGAAAGTGATTCATCACAAAGTTCAAATCTGACATTGGAAATTGATGATACCTTGCTTGATTCTTTTTGTTATATAAAAGGAAGACGGTATCAAAGAAGTGAATATATTACTTATTTTTTCCCCAATGATGATGAAGAAGGTAATGAAATTTGTATGAATTATTCTTTTTTTAATAAGTGACGAAAAATTAATTAATTTATTGATTCATCTTAGCTTATAGGTTGAATTATTTACATTTATTAACGAGAATTGCTTGGAGAAGTAATTTTTCTTCACCAATGCATGAAAAATTAATGAATGGAAATGCCAAAGTCTTGGACTTGGGGTAAGTTATTTAAAAGATTTCTTTAAATCTTTTCATAATTCAATGCTAAATTCCTTCTCCTTTTTTAACAGATGCGGTACAGGAAGGTGGTTGCTTGACATGGCCGAAGATTATCCGGATTCAACCTTTGTAGGGGTAGATATTTCGCCATTTTTTCCTGACTCAAATGAAACACCACCAAATGTAGGATTTTTACAATGTAACGTGAATGATGGTTTACCTTTTCCCGACTCAACTTTTGACTTTGTTTGTCAAAGAAACATGATAACCTCTGTTACAATAAACGAATGGGAGAGTTTTGTTAAAGAAATGATTAGAGTGGTAAAGCCTGGTGGTTATATCGAGATGTTTGAAATGGAACTAATTAATGAAAATTCTAGTCCTGAATTTAAATGTATCGAGGATTTAAGTAAGTTTTAGTGATTAGAATGAAATGAAGTCATAATATAATTATCATCTAAACAATATCGTATTACCTTTCTTTAAATAGTCGAACTCGGACTTGAATCCACAGGAATTGTTCCACATCTTCAAAGATCAATTCCGCCAATTCTTGAATCAATACCTAATTTAAAAGATATTCGTAACGAAACAATATCAATACCCGTTGGTAATTGGGGTGGAAAAATCGGCGAAATGGTAATAATAAATTTACCAACATTTCGTTTTATTAATTTATATTTTTATGTTCGTTTTAATTTATTTTTATTTTTTTTTATTTATTTTTTTTTTTGTAGATGGCAACATTTTATATAATGACTTTTAATACATTTAAATTACTCCTTACAACAGCTTGGGGAATTACTGATGAAGAATATAACAAAATTGGTGAACGTTGTTCAAAAGAGTTGAAATTGAATCACGGACGCTATGCAATGTCTTGCAGATGGTATGGAAGAAAGGCATAAGATACCATTTTATTTGTTAAAACCACAATTTAAGCATATATTCTGAATCCTAAATCCCAAGTTTATATATGATATAATTTTATAGTTTTGATTATGTACTAATATGTAACCCAATATTTTCTATGATATGATAACTTATATGTAATTTTATTAAGTATACTATGATTTGACGTAATTTCACGTCTTTAATAAAGGTTTTGAAATTAGACTTGGTTCGAACAAAATATTGATTAAGAATATTTTTATGGTGCAATCATCCTAATCATTATGCCAAAATCTACACCTTCTCTCATTTTTCTCAAGCAAACATTCGATTAAGATTCCGATATATATTCAAGGGAAGCAAGGTATTTCTCCACTTGATAACCAGAGCTTCATGAAAAAAAAGTTATAGATTCATCCAAAATTTCCATTATTGAAAGATGCCAACTTTATTTTTTTACACGGCACCCTAGCCGTATTTGCCGTGGCGAAATTCTTAAAATTTTTTAATTGAAATTCAAAATTAAAATTATCGATCATTTTGGCCTGTTTTGGCCGATACCCATCTTTTTTTTTTATTATGCACGTGGCGTGTCACTAGTGCCCCGACAAATTATTACCTTATTTCGGACCTTAATACTATTTTTGTTTCGGGCAGATCGTTCTTTCTTTTTAACCTTATTAGAAAAGAAAAGCTTTTTGGAGAAAAATCATTTTATTTAAACTATTTAATCTAGCTCACTAAAAAGTGTCAATTAGTTGATCTAAGCATGGCATGAATCAGCCGTGCATAAGATGTTGAGGCACGGGCACTGGTGAATATAAATCAATAAAATTTAATTATCATGATGACAAATCGTAATCAATTGATCGATAAAAAAAATTACTTTTACGTGGTCTGTTATTTGAGGTGATGAGGTGATTTTGTTAATTAAATAAAAATAATTAATTTAACAATACGAAGGCATTTTTGATCAATTTACAACTTATCGATAGCGTCATAAAAATTCTTTTGAAATAATTTTTAGTAATAATATATATATATTTTTTTTTTGATCAGACTGTTAAAGTTTCATGTTCCGTGATAAACTTTTTATCATATAATTTAATGGATCATTTAAAGTGTTACAAAACAATTGCGATTTTTTTATAATACAAAGTTTAATAAAAGACTTACATTTAATTTTGGTTAAAGTTCTTTACATTGATTAATCTGCCAAAGAAAGTAACTAACAAATGAATTATTTGTATATTTCATATTAAAGATAATATGTTGCTTTATTTAAATATAATAAAGATAATATGTTGCTATGTTTAAATAAACTAAACATTCATAGATACCTTATGCTTTTAGAAGACAAGTATTAAAAATATAGAGAGGAGATCTTAAGTTAAATAATAAAAAGAATTAGATTTAATTCAAAAAATAATTCTATTAAAAATCAAATAAGTTTTAATGTATTTAGTCTATTAATCTTATAAAAGATTATTAATAAGAATAATATATTTTACTCATTCATAAATATTTACATACTTTACTATTCTTTAAATAATCTTTTATTGAAAATTATGTTTTATAAAATAAAACTACATATTAAAAAATTACTTTTATAGATACTAAATTAAACAATTCCCTTTTATTTTTTTTTTATTGAAATTATAAATAAAAAATGTATTTGCATTTATTCTAATTTTATTAATATAATTATTATAATATAAAATAATAAAAATTTTAAAAATATTTTAACTTCTTTTTAAAGCTGAAAATTAATTTTTTTATTATTTTTATTATGAAAAAGTTTTAGCTTTAAAATAAATATAAATATTATTTCTTTTTAAAAAAAGTAACTTTTTAGCTTTTTTAAAACTAAAAAATCATTTCTTTTAATAAAAAGAAAATTTCAGTTTCTTTTAAAACTAAAAATCTTTTTTTTATTAAAAAAACTTTTTTAGTTTTTTTTAAAACTAAAATTGTATTTATTTAATATAAAAAAACTTTTATAATTTTAAAGAAACCTATAAAATCATTCCTTTTATTAAACAAAACTTTCAGTTCAATTTAAATATAATCTGAATTTGATAATCAGATTTAAACCTAAAATCAGATTTGAATCTAATCCAATTCAAATTTGATTAATCTAATTTAAATTTGATCTGTCAGATTTAGATTAAATTTAAATTGATTCAAATTTTTACAAAACATTATTTATTATATATAATTTTATTTATAATTTTATAATTTATAAATTTTTTAGTTTAAAGGATAATTATATATATTATTAATTACAATATATAAAACTATTTTATTTTTTAAAAAATATTATCATTAAAATATTATTTTATTTTATTTAATATAAATAAAATTATTAAATAAAATTTAAATAAAAATTTAATAAGTTATTTAATAATATTAAGTAATTTTAAATTTATTAATTTTAGTAAAGTTTTTTATTTTATTATTATTATATTTTTTTTTAATGATAATATATTAATATAATATTTAAAAATCCAGAACATTTATTTTTTCTTTAAAAATATTTATAAAATTTATAAAATATTTTTTAATAAAAATTATTTATTATTAAAAAAATTTAGATTTTTTTTATAATTAAGAACTTTTAAATTTTTTTAAACTATTTAACAATTTTAAAAATTTTTAAAAAATAAAAAATATTAAAATTTATAATAAATATAAATTTATATTAAACTTTATTATAAAAGCTATACAATTAAAAATTTAAATACTTTATAAATTTTAATTTTTTATTAAATTTTAATATATATTTATATTTTATTTATATTTTGTAAAGGTATTTTTTATTAAGTAAATTTATTTATTATAAAAAATTATACTTCTTATACATCAATTTTATATATATCTCTTATTATAACCTTTCTTAATTTTAATCTAACTCTAAAATATGTAATACTATCTGAGGTGACAAATAGAGTTTCATATATAAAAAAACTTCTAAATTTTCAGAACATATATAAAAAATTAAAAAAAAAAATGGTGTGATATAAGTGACAAAAAGGAGGTGATGATATTACATATGTAATAAATAAAATTATTTCTTTTTATTTATATTTACTATATATAAAATATAATTTATAAAATAATAATAATAATAATTATATTAATAAATATAATTTAATTAAAAAAATTATATAATAATAAAATAAATAATTATTAATAATATTAATATACTATAAATTATAATATTTAAATTATTAGAATAAAAAGTTAACTTTATAAAATTAGAATAAAATTTTTATTAAATATTAAATTATTATTAATAAAATTATAATTATTAATTTTAAATTAAAGCTATCCTTTAGATTATAAGAATATATAAATAGATTTATTTGCTTATTTACTATAAATTCCTTTCTGATTTACTTTTTATGAAAAATTAAAATTTTTTTAATAACTTTTTTAAATTAATTTTATAAATATAAATTATATTATAATAATTTTATTATTAATTTTTAACAAACTTATTAAAATCTTTTATTATTATTAATTATAATAAAATATTATAAAATTTATCATAAAAAATAATATTAATTATTATGATTTTTATGATTTATTAAAAATTTTTATAACTTTTATTTAATAATAAATTGATTCAATTAGTTTATAATTATTAAATTTTAAATATTTTATTAAGAAATTAATATTTTGTTTTTAAGTTTGCAAATAAATTTGCTTATTAAATAATTTAAGAGATAATATATAATAATAGTTAAATTAATTAAAAGAAACTAAAATTAAATTATAATATTATTTTATATATATTATTTAAATTTTAAAAAATTTGCTAAATAAATTTTTTATTATAATAAAAGTAAAATTAATCTATAAATTTAATATAATTTTAATATAATTTAAAAAATATTATTTATTGAAATATTTTTTTTAAAATATTTAATGCTATTAAAATTATTTAAATACTTAAAATTTTATCTATACAATCAACTCTTATTATAACGAACTCTATATCCTAGACCTTAACTTCACTATAAGGCTATAATAAAGATTTTAAAAGATTTGTTAGCCAATTTGCTATAACAAGAGTATTTTTATTATATTATGTCAGAAGTCTATACTTGACAATCATGTGACTTTATTTCAATTTTTGACGCTGATCACAAATCACATGATTTAGAATTATCCAATAAGAATCCATAAAAATTATGTAATAATTAAAAAAGGCAAATGGCATTAAAATACAAGCATATATAGTTTTATAAGACAAAGCATATGCATTATTTCAAAATTTTCCCTTTAATAATAGAATAATAGAATAATATACGAAAGAATTTAAAAATATAATACTGTAATAAAAGTATAAAAGTAGCTATATATTAATTATAATCGAATAATTAATTTTTATTATAATTTCATATTAATAATCCATTTATTCCATTATTCTTTCAATACTTTTAGGTATTTGATAATGTGATTTGTATTTACTGATAGCCCATTCTGCAACTCTACCTTCTAACCCTTGGTTATATGCATCTATATATCTCTATAACTTACGTGCAAACTTGCGAATAGTTGTTATAGGCACATTAATAAGAATTCTGAAACCTATTTTAGTAAGTCTGCAAAACTATAATTGCATATTCTTTTGATCTCTCACTTTGTATAACCCTAATATCGTTCTATAAAATTACATTTGCAATGGAATTTTGGGTATCTTTTGAATATATGTTCTGTTTTTATAATTGCTTCTTCTAATATTGACTGTTATTCACAAAAATTAAATTATTATAATATAATTCATTATGCATAATAGTCTAATCTTTCTAGATTAAGATCATAATCCTTTCTAGAATACTGCTTACATATTAAAATAATATCCTTTAATAGCCAGAAATTACGTTCTTTAAGTACTTACTTAATACCTTTTAGTTGTCCTTTTAGTGGATGATTATCTAGAAATATCATTGACTGCATAATCTTCTTATTATTTCTATTAATATACTAACCATCACGTATCTTAAGTTATTTTCCTCCAGAATTCATATTCATTCTCATTACAATAAGTGCATCAACTATTATAGCATTGTGGTTTATTAATTGATTGAAGTAAAAAACTCTGATACATTCAGAATACAGTACTTCAAAGATCAGAATTGTTTGATGAATAAGCTTATTTATAAATGAAAAGAAAATTAGTAACTTTTTCCTTTAATATAAGTCAATGAATAATAAGGAAAGCTTAAATCTGATCTAGTATATGTTTTGATTTCCAATAATTATTTGCTTGTATAAATCACAGAATATAAGCTTCTTTATGTTTAATATGAGGATTTTTCTGCAGTTGTTCATCAGATAATTGCATTAATCCATAATATAAACAAATAAAAGCTAAAACTATGATAGAACATCTAAGATATTTTGAGCGTAAAATATTCTTATTCTTTCTCATCTAAATTTTCCATTGCTTATCATTAGCATAAAAGTGATATTCATTATATATCACTTGTATTAATTCTTCTCTTCTAACTTAAGCTGTGATTCTAATATATATCTAACATATCGCTATCAAAATCTTTTATAGATTCCTTATACAAGAACATCCTTTTTAACCATTTCTTCCTATATTTTATAATATCTGGCTGTTTATACTCATCGTAATAGATTTTTTTCTTTTTTTCATCATAGACATATCCTTACAAATTCATATAGTTTGATAAGTTTTTTCAGAAATCGTATCCTTTTTAATGTATCTAGTTAACTTTGGAAATAGTATTGTTTCAATATATATTTTTAGGTTTTTAGGAGAACAGGACTCTAGTATTTGCTATCATAATCAGGTTTGACATTTTTCCTTAAAATCTTTATCTTTTAATAAACTTTCTAATTTTGCATGTTTCTTTTGATAATATACAAGAAGCTTTTCTGGCTAAATAAAATGAACTTCCTATTTCTGAATACACCTCACCATATAATCGCCTTTATTTCACATTGTTTCTGCAATTTGAATGCTAACATCCATTTTACCTTGCCCATCTAATAACAATGTATGAATCTACATATATTTAGGTAATGTATATAATCATAGATAAAAATATTATTATTTATTTTTGCAGATTTTGATATTGAGTATTTTTGATTTATTTCTTCTAAACGAGCTTGTAGATTTTGCGTAATATTAACAGAAGATAAAGAAGAACTTTATATAATTTTTAAAGGTTGAGGTGAAAGCATTGAAGAATTCTGGAAATGATTATGATGGTTGTGATAGTTATAATGATTCAAAGTTTCAGTACTTCCAAAAAATGTCTTAAGTGTTTTCATTCCTTTTGTATCATTTGCTAAACTTTTTTTTTTTTTTTCTGTCTCCAAGCTGTGCTTCTTGAAGTTCTGGTATATGCTGTTCTAATTCTTTTATTAGCATTCTTATGTCAATAAAGAGCCTCAGTATTAAGCTTTTTTTTCACTTTCTCAAATTCTATCAAATTCTTTTCCATCTAATCTTCGTTTTCTATTTCAATTTCATTTTTCATTCAAATATCTTTACCTATCATTCTATAATTTTTGCCTTCTATTTTAATAGTTTTACCTTTTGTTCTAATAGTTCTAACTTCGCCTACTATAGCTTTATCATTTTTAATAGTTACTTCTAGTCTAATAACTTCTTTTGCTAGCTCTTGAGATATAAAATAGCCTTTTTTTCTAGGTATTTTAATTATCTGCTATTGTCTTTTTGTTTTATGTGACATGTTAAAAGTATCAGTTAGTTTAACTAAAATCAAAAATTAAAATCAAGATTTTAAAGATTTGAGTTTAATTAATTGTGATAATTCAGGCTAACATTATAATATCAATAGTGTCAGCCTAAATTACTATAAGTTTTGATCAATCAAATTTATTTCATGTGATCAAATTTGTTTCAAATTTTTGACTGATCATATAAAAATCATGTAATTTTAAATGCTTATAACTTTTTATCTAGAACTTATTTTAAAAATCTAACTAGTAATTTAATAAACTTATCATAAAGAATAAAGTTACCGATTTATTTCTTTTAAATTTTATTTTTTTAAAATTTTGAAAGATTTTTAAGTATTACAATTTTATTATTAAGTATAGACTTCCAGCATCATATTTTATTCAAAAAATTTGTTACATCAAGAGTTCACTATATCAAGAGTTAACTATAATAATTATTTTTATCAAATTAATAAATTTAATATTAAATCAAGTTTTTAATTTGAGAAAAAGTTATTTAAAAATTTTACATTTTAAAATTAAATTAAATTAAATTTTATAAGTATAATTAATACTAATAAATGAAATATATATAAATATAATATAATTAATTTAATAATACAAAATTTTATTTGTTAGATTATTAAATATTGAAGTAATATAAAATTTATTTATCAATTAGATAATTAAAATAATATTATATTTAAATTATATAAGTAATTAGTTTTTATTATATTTTAGATAATAATAATACTTATCAAAAAATTAGATATATTAATTTTAATTAATAAGATAAGAATTAGAAATTTATTTAAAATTTATATTAATTAAGAATTAATTACTTAATATATTTTTATTTTAAATTTTTATTTTAGTATTAAAGTTTACTAAATAATTTTATTAATTTATTTATTTCAGATATTATCATTTTATATCTAAAAACTATTAAAATTATTATTAATTTTAGCTCAATTCAACTAATCCTTTAAAAATTTACTATTAAATTAAAATAAAAAATTTACTTTTAATATATTAAATACTTACTATTTTACCTAATTATTTATTATATTTTATTGTAAATATTTATTTTACTTAAAACTTTAAATGGATCAGGTTAGATTAGATAAATCAAATTATCTAACTTGAGAAAATTAAACCAATTCTAGCAAAATCTGACCTAATTTAAATTTTTATTTAAACTAACTTGACTTGATCTGATTAAATTATTTAATTAGAATTATAATAAATTATTCAATTAAATAATAGTGACTTATTTAATAAAATAATAATAAATCTTTCAAGAGAAATTATTTAATTAAAATAATAATAAAGCATTTAATTAAAATAATAGCAAATTATTCAATTAGAATAATAGTGAATTATTTAAGAAGAATAATAATATATTATTTTTAATTAAATTTTACTATTATTTAAAAAGTATAATTTATTTTTATTTAATAAGAATAATTTATTATTGTTCTAATTAAATAATTCATTGTTATTTAATTAGTATATTATATTGTTATTTTTCTTAAAAAAATTTTTATTGTTAAATTAGAATAACACATTATTATTTTAATTAAACTATTTATTATTATTCAATTAAATATTAGTTCTTATTTAAAAAAATAATTGATTAACTAAATTTGTCAAGTTAAATAATAAATTAATTAAATTTATTAATCTGATCTGAATTTTTCATCAAATCAAATTAGATAACAGGTATCCTGACTTAATTTAAAGCTTAATCCTATTAATAACTAAGATTTATAAATTAAATTTTCAGTTTTAATAATAAATTAGACTTTTATTATTACAATATTTAATAATATTATATAAGATTAATAATTATTATTTTTAGAATATTAAATTTATTTAAAAATAATTTGACCTTAATTTGATAATATCAATAATACAATTTATTATTATTGATTATTAACCTATTAATTACTAATAAGAAATTCTGTAATATATATTTTTAATTATTAATTTATTTAGATTAATCTTATAAATAAAAATATTAATTACTGTAGTTTAATTATAATAAATTCTTATAAAAATTTTAGTTTTATATCTTAATTAAGATTTAAATTTATAGTTTAATATCTAAAAAAATTATTATAAAAGATATATAAACTATCTATCAATCTTAATTAAGTGAATAAATATTATCGTATAATCCTGAAAATAAGCATCACGTGATATATATGAATTTATTAGTATATACGTGACTAATAATATAATAAATTTCATGTGACAAATAAATAAATTATTATAAAAGGAGCATGTCACAGGATGCTTATTTTCAGGATTATATGGTAAATCAATAATTTTAAAATAAGAAATGAAAATGAATATATATGCGTAGTATAATAATTAGTACAATTAGTATAATTAGTACAGTTAGTTTATTATAATAATTAATATAAATTAGTAAAAATATAATATAAATATAGTTTAATATATACAAATTTCTCAACTCTATAATAAAATTTATAATAATTAATATGATATAGAAAATAGAATTAGAAAGATTTTATAGATTCTAAAACTATCTTTAAATTATAAAAAATATTTTACAAAGTGTTTAATAAATTTAAAATTTTTTTATTTTATTTTTAAGTATATATTGAAAATAGTAAATAACAATTAATTGTTTTATTTTATTATAATCTCATTTTTATTAATTAATAATATTTTAATAGATAATACAAAACAAAAAAATATTAGTAAAAAAAGATTGAGAAATTTTTTATTAGAATATAATATTGATATAATAAGAAGTAGAATTACAAATCATGCATAAGAAAATCATTAGGTTTTTAGATTTAACAAGTAATATTTGTATGAAACTTCATTCTTTAAATGAATAAAAATTTATGAACAGTCAAAATCTAAAATGCAAGATTTCAATAATACTGAATATAAAGATAATGTTAATTTGTAATTAAAAAAAAAATTTATCTAATACTTGATTTTTCTGCTCAGTTTTTAATCGGTCAAACCATTTTAGAACCCGGCAATATTCTTCATTTCTGATCGTTCGGATTCTTGATCGGAATTCGAATTGACCATCGGTGACCCGATTTTTGCAAGCTATTTTTTTTTGATCGTTTTAGAACATGGTTTAAATACTTCAACTAATGTTATAGTCCTGGGTAATAACTAATAATACCAAGCGTTCAACTCTACATTTAAACTTTAAAACCTTTTATTGAACAAAAATTTCCTTCAGCAGCAACACCAAAATTTACTCTCTCACAACAACAGAAAAAAATTCTTCTGGCTTGATTTAATAAAATTACTTTGTTAATTAGTTTTTTCTGTTGGTAATGAACAGGCCTAGAGTTTACAAAGATTATATTAAAAATTATTAATAAAAAAAATGTAATTTGTCAAATATGAACAAAGATGATCTTAATGAGATTTCGGATATAATTTACTGTATTTAAATTTCAGATTTCTATTGAAAATGCCTATTAAAATTTCTTTTTATTACAACTAAAAATAAACAAAATAAAATTTATAAGGAAAACAAATGCAGTGAAATGCTATAACTAAATTACTAATATTTTGGCTCTTTGAATCTATTTAGCCATAAACTATTTAAAACTACACTTACGGAACTAACTACCATAGCTAGACTAGCAATTTCGGGTCTAAGGCCATATTTAAATACAGGAAAGAAAACACCAGCAGCGATAGGTATAGCTAACGAATTATAAATATATGCCCATAAGAAATTATATCTAATTCTCCATATTATAGCTTTAGCGAGTGTTACTAATGTAATTAAAGAAGTCAATGTTGATCTTGTCAAAATAATAGAAGCTGATTCAATGGCAACATCAGTAGCAGTTGATATTGATATGGGTAAATCTGATTGTGCAAGTGCGGGTGAATCATTAATACCATCACCAATCATTGCAACTATGGCCCTCCTTGTTTGAACATTTTTTCTTTTAAATAATTGAAGAAATTTATTTGGAGGTTTAACAGGAACTCCTTTACGTTGTAACCATTTAATTTTTTCTGCTTTCACCTCAGGAGTTACTTCTGCTAATACATTTACAATTCCAATTTGGTTTGCAATGGTTTTAGCTGTCACAGGATTATCTCCCGTAATCATCCATACTTCAAACCCGCGAGCAGTTAATTCAGAAACAGTTTTAGCGGCATCAGGTCTTGGATAATCAGCAATTCCCATTTGCGCAAGAATATAACCTTTAGAAGTTTGAGATGATAATCCAATAAGAACTAGGGAGTAACCAGATTCTTGCCAACTTTGAATAGTTGAAGAAGCCTTCCGTTTAGTAACATGAGATGAATAAACGCAACCATTTTCTTGAAGCCATTTGACGTTACCAATAAATACTTTATAAGTCGAGCTGGGTTTCTCATTGGGTAACAAGTTAAGTGCTTCAGCATTATTAATTCTCACAATGGCTTGAAGACCTCTACCGGGAGTTTCAGTTACGCTTTCCAATGTGA
>CAJVPP010000950.1:0-24258 GCA_910592005.1 Funneliformis mosseae | reverse complement strand
TCTTTAATGTTAACTCTCATTTAGGATTTGTTGTGATATTCTATACTAACTTACTATTAAGTTCATAATTATAAGTTTAACTAAATATATCTTAAATTCTAAGATATAATAAATTGCTAAGTTGATTTAAGTATTATAGATACCTATAAAATTAATAAAAAATTTTAAATTTGAAAACTTCAAGCTATAAAATCAATTGCTACAACCTTTTAGCTTAGATATTAAGATAACTAAAAATAAATCTAGTAATAGTATATACAGAGGATCGCTAAAAGTCTCTAAATACTATTTTTTAAGTATAATTTTATACTGATAATGTTATGTGACTTAATAATACTGCGATCATATGATGTTTCAGATTTTGTTTACATAAATCAAACTTAATAAATGCGTATTTTGTTTATTTATTTTGACTTTAACTCAAATAAACTTCATTCTTTAAAAATTATAAAAATGACTAAAGAGTTAATAAAAGAATAATACAAAATGATATTTTATTACCGTTGATATAGTAACAGTTATCGAACTATTGCCACAACCATTGGATGTGAAATGTCAACAGTATTTAACACTTTAAAAAGAATAAATGACATCAAAATCACTAATTCAAAGCTTTATTCTAGTCGATCACCCTTATTAAATTTTCATAATGAAATTAGCTTAAGTGACTTGTAATCAATGATAAAGGAAAGAATTGTTGCTTATGTATCGCTGAAATTTAACAACTTTAAAAGAAAAAAACTGGCCAAGATGTTTCAACTCGTACTGTTAGCTAGATACTTCATAAAGTTGGGTTAAAGAATTGTCTTGCTTGACAAAAATCTTTAATCTCATCAGCAAATATAGCACATCTTACATAGTATTTAAAACACCAAAACTGGATAATAAATGATTGGTCAAAAGTCATGTAGAATAACAAATTGACCTTTTCCTAATTTCAATAAAGTTAGTATAGTAGAGTATAGCGAGAACCTTAGGATGAATGGAACCTTTTTTGTATTGCTACTATAGTGAAGTATAGCCTTAGTTGAATGTTTTGGAAATGCTTTTCAAGATAAGATTTAGGATCCATTGTTTCACTATCTGAAATAGCAACTAGTATTACATATATTATTATTTTTCGCAAGCATGTTATGCTAATTATGAGATATGTATTTCTAAATGGTGACAGTTTGTTCTAAAAGGATAATGCTCGCCTTTACAAATCAAAAGTTGCAAAGAAATTTTATAAGGAAAATGACTAACACATACTTTCTTGGCCCGCTCAAAGTCTGAATTTCAATCCAATTAAGAATATGTAGACTGATATCAAGAAAAGTATTTGTGAAAGGAATAGTCTTTCAATCTTGCTGAACTTAACCGATACGTTAAGAAGGCATAGTGAGAAATTCCTATATATACTATCAAAAATTTGGTTGATAATATGCCATAATAAATCCAAGCTATAATTGAAGCAAAAGAAGATCTGACTAAGTACTAGTTATTTAGTATAAAATGTAGAGCAAATCTTATTTAAATAAAAATATTATTAAACTTTTTTGATTAAACTTTAAAATTTTGTGTTTTATATTGATCCAAAAGTGTTCAGAGACTTTTAGCAATTCTCTATATAAATGAAATATTTAGTTGATATAAAATTGCAAATTCTCATAAATATCAAAAATGAGCTACACAGTAATATATATCTGAATGATCTTTATAAAGTTATTTTGCTTGAACCATAAATTTAATATTAAAACATCTAATATATTATTTAATACTTTTTGTTATTAGATTTTTTAATTAAAATTGCAAATATATTCATTCTTTACTTAGAATTAAAACAGTTTCAGATATAAAATTTTTCATTTAACTATTTAATAATTATTTTATAGAGATCATATATTAAAATAGCTATTGATATATAAAGAATATTTTTATACCTTTTATTATTAATTGCTAGTAAATCCTTAAATATATAAAATAAAATATATACAATTATTTTATATATTAATTGTAAATAAAAAAATAATTAAGAAAATAAATTATCTTATTAAAATAAGCTCTTATTTTGTTTCAAAAATTATTAAATTTTATGTTTTAAATTTATTATTTTAACGTAATTAATAGGTCTTCTATTGATAACATAAGTTGAAGCTATTTTTACAAATATTATTTGTAGTTACAGTACTATTGCTAGTTAAATTATAATATAAAATATGTAAAATAGCAGGTATAATATTTTTAACTAATAAATACTAAAAATTATATATAAATATTAATATATTTATTTTAGAATATTTTTTAAGTATAATATAAATAATATCTACAAATCCTTTTTTAATACATTTTTTTGCATTTGTCAACTGAAATATTATGATAATTTTTCTTAAATAGTTATTAGTATATATGCTTATGTAATTTATAATAATTTTTTAAGATTAATTAGAATCTTTCAAATATGTTAAGGATGCCAAGATAATTGTCTTGATAATACTGATATAAATTAATAAGAAATTGTATCTGAAGATTTTTAATATAATAGTATCATTGTATTACATCTTCAAGTAAAAGCTTTTCAAATTAATTTTAGTATAATTAACTATATTAGTTAAATGATTTTAAAGTTGTTGACATTATACATTAATTTTTAACAAAAATCAATTGTATACTTTCAAAATATTAGCTGGTTAATATGTTAATATATTACTTAAATATATTTGTTTTATAGAATCATTAATTTACTTCAAGTTATTTGCATATTTTTACATTGAAAATATTAAAACAAAAACTTTTTCAATAATATTTTCTCATGTTTTACTAGTTGCTCATAGCTATACTATTAATAATTCTAATGAAAAAATTAGTTTTTTAAGCTTATCCTATACAAGATTATATTTAACATGCTTTTTAGTAAAATAATAAAGATTATAATTTTGGTCTTTTTGATATTAATTTAATTCATTGAATAAATTTTCAAATAATAATGATTATTTTGTAAATTTAGTATGATATGGATCTATATATTATAATATTTTAATTAGATATTTAACAAAACTTTTTCTCCAAGTATTTTATATTTCATTTTTCTATCTAATCATTTTACTTTGAAATAATTTAATAATATCATTATAAAGTAATTCCTTATAAGTATCTTTTTTTTGTTTTAAAAATAAATACATTATGAAATGCGTTTAGTCTTTCTTGAATTATAAGTTTTGTTACTTCTAAAACAAACTTAATATATGTAAAGTTAAGTTTAAATAATATAGATATATTGTCTTATAGTCCTTCTTCTATATAAACCTATTTTTCTGAAAGCTTTTTTAAAAATACCTGAATACCCTTCAAACTTTTAAACTGATTATTTATTGCTATATTAAAAATGTTATGAAACTGATAACAGTTTATAGACAATACCTTTATAACTTTATTTGAAATAATTATTTTTATTTCTTTAAGTACATATATAACAAAGAAATCTGTTATCAGTATTGATAATTAGACCAAGTAAAACTTGAATTGAACATATGAATTTTATATGTCTAATTATCCAATTCATGTAATTAGAATAATAAAATTGCCAACACTGCCTATTATGCAATAGAATTTTAGTATAACATTAAGAAAATAAACTATTTATATGTGAAAAATTATAATTAATCTAATGATAAAATGCAACTGATTTAATGGTAAAATACAGCTAATCTAATGGTGAAATATAGCTAATCTAATAGATCTAATAGGAAATTATGTGATCAAATTAAACTAATCAAATTGATAAAATATATATTGTTTAACTACTCTTTATTTGTCTAATATGAAAGGGGGTTATTAAACAAAGGATTGGATTTGAGTGACCTTAATATTTCCTAATATTATTATTTAAACCTATATTACAAATCCTTAAAATTAATATATCTTTAAAAAGAATTTAAACTAATTTTTTAAAAACATATAAGTAATATAAATAAATTATAATATTATTTTTTAGTTACTTTTATTTTAATTAAATATTGAATTCATATTATATAATATAAAATTATATAAATTTTAATTAAAAAAAAAATACTATTTTTATGTTTTAATTATTTAATTATATCTAATAATTTAATTTAACATTAATAAATTAAATATATTTATTTCATATCAGGGGATATCAGTATTTTTTCCTAATAATATGCTAATACCTAACTCTAAATAATTCTAATTAATCTTAATTAATCCTAACCTTAACTTTAACAATAACAAATATATATATGTAATAAATAAGGTTTAGCTATTCAAAAAAACTGTTTTCTAAATAAATAATAAAAATGGAAACTTAAGGGTGTAATATGATGTGATAAATATTTTAATATTAAACAATTCACATAATACAAAGGGGTAGTTATTGGTAGTTATTGATATCTCCTGATATAATTTACATTTTTCTAATAAATTTATTACAACTTTTTTTTTTAATTAACTACTTTTTTTAAAATATATATATATATATTTATTTATTTATTATATTTATTATAAAAAATATTATTTTTAATAAATTTATTAAATTACTTTTTTTTTAAAAAAAAATATTATAAATTTTCAAAACAAATTCACTTAAAAATTAGAGATAGATTTAAAGTATGATTTAAGATCAAAATAGATTAAATTCAATGATGGATTTCGGATATATTTTTAGATTTTAAATACTTGGATAAGGTTTTAAATAAGAGAAAGTATCTAAAACTTATCCAAAACCTATTTAAATTATCAATTGTCCATTTTTTAACACTATGTTTAATATAATATCAAGCTTTTAATTTAATTAAAGTATTTTTTATTATTTTAACTTTTATTTAATAATACAAAATTTACTATGATCCTTTTTGTTTTTATTAAAAAACGGATTATTTAATTTTTATTTTTAATTTTGATACACTATATCTTTTAATTGTTTTCTTTAAGATTGAAATAAAATATTCATCATAAATAAACATTTCTTTGTTGTATAAATATACACAAACTATAAATTCAACTAATAAATGTTTCTTCTGATTGATTAATTTGCAGTTATTTTGATTTCCTAAGTTCAACTTCTCCACCACCAGCAATAACACCAACTCTAAAAGTCGCCATTAAATTTCTAGCAGCATTAGAATGATCATAAACACCTCCGTTAAAAGCAGTTGTCATATCTTTACCTATTGAAGTTGTTAATAACGAACGACCACCAGGATGTTCATCGAAAAATGGTGAAACGTCATGAATGATACCTTCTATACAAATCCAATTATTTATTTTAGCTGCTTCTTGAACTATTTTGATATAAAAAAACGAAATAAAGTTAATTTCTTCTTTGAAAGAAAAAAAATCATTAATAAATAATAGAATACTAACATTCTTCAAATGTGAAAACAGGTAGTTTAGAAATTTCTTTACCCCAATTAACCTTTAATTTTTCTTCATCCAATTTCTTTTGTTTCATAAAAATTTTACCTTTTATAATTTCATTTTCAGGAAATTTTTTCAAATGATAAGTTAATCCAAGATATGATAAAGCTCTAATTAACCATTTAGTTGGATCGTATTGATAAAATCTAATAGCATTACGATAATCATGTGGAAATTCATGATGAAAATTATGATATCCTTCACCAAGTGATAATAACGCTGTTATAAAATGATCACGAGGGGAATGTCGATCATCAAAAGTTGTATCTCCTAAATAATGTGCTAATGAATTTACGCAAAACGTTGCATGATGTACGAACGTCATACGAAGTAATGCTGCGTAATAAAATCCTCCCTATAATAAAATAAGAATTAAGTTTTTGCCCGCGTGGTTGTAGAAAATCACGTGATTTCTCATCACTTACCCAATAATCACCCCAACCTAAACCAGCTACAAGGGTAGGAAGCACGAAACCCATAACAATAGCAAATAAACCATAATATTTATGTTGAAATCTTATCATTGGGTCGGCATTTAAATCAGATATATCAGCTCGTCCAATAGCGTTTGGATTTTGTCTTAATATCATCCAACCTAGATGTGAATAAAATAAACCTTTATGGGCATTATAAGGATCTTTATCAGTGTCCGTGTATCGATGGTGAGCTCGATGATCACGGACCCACCAACGAATTGAACCTTCTACTGCACCAGATGATGCAAAAATTAAGAATATTTCAAATGGTCGAGACGCTTTATATGCACGATGAGCCCATAACCTGTGATGTCCTGTAATTTATTAATTATTAGATCATTAAATTTAATAAAATCAAATATTTAACAAATGCAAAAACACCATTGATCTGGCATTTGTAAATAGTTTTTTCATTAAAATTCTCAAGAAAAAAAAATAAATAAATAAATTGATAAAATTTACCAGCAGTGATACCTAATCCGGTAACAAAATAATAAATGACGGACCAAATTGCAGTATACATCGTAATGGGAGTTGTGAATAACCCATAGAAACCTCCTAATGGTATAGAAATGAGTAATGGTGTATGTAACCAATTGATGTGTTTATACCAATTCGACCATGTAATCGGATCATCTCTAATATGCCATTTTTTAGGCTTATCTTTTAGATCATGTGAGCCTGGTGAAATCGTTGTCGTAGGAATTGTTGAATGTGCTGCCATTTTAAACGCGAAAAAAAAAAGGTAAAAAGAACGATAAAAAAAATAATTTATTTAATGAAATTTCAAGTGTATATATATTTTTATGTTGATTTAAGATAACATTATAAAAACCAGATAATTCATTGGGGATGAAATTTCTTTTGGGGCAATGTAGTTTATATTATTGATGCAGATAAACAAAAACGAATTGAGTGAAGAAAGTTTGCTTATATGATTGGGGCGGAAAAAAAATTAAACATGCTAAGCACAAAAAATTGGTGTTTTCCCCCCAAAAAAAACTGATCGACATAAACTTGCTTTCAAATTTTCATATGGGCTCAATTATATAAATGCTAAATTAAGCCGATGACACAATACATTAAAAAAATTTTATATAAATTTGTTACTTTCCCACCCAAAGTTTGTCTCCTTTCATATGAAATTTTTTAACCCCAAAGAAATTTATTTTAATTATGTGTACCCTATTTTGGACTGTTGATAATCATCCAAAATACAAATTGTATGTATATATATATATCATCTTTTATGTTGTACAAATTGAGAGTTTTCAAAATATTTTTTTTTTTTTTTTAGCGTATTTGCAGCAAATCGAGATGAATATTTAAAAAGACCGACTCTATTGGCATCTTGGTGGAATCCAAATATTTTATCAGGTCTCGACTTATTGGCATCAGATCAGGGAACTTGGTTAGGAATAAATCGTTATGGTAAATTTGCAGCTTTAACAAATTATCGTGATGATCATCCACCACCAAAATTATTATTATCTCGTGGTAATATCGTTAGATCAATTCTTGAAACTGAAGATCCTCTACATGAACAATTTGAAAGTTTTTTAAATCGGTCTGATAAATATGGTGGATTTAATCTGATTGCATCAGATTTAAGTCTTCCTATACCAACAATTAATTATTTAGCTAATAGAGGAAATATTGGAATTAAAGAATTGAATAAAGGTGAAATTTATGGATTAAGTAATAGTAGACTAGAAAATCCTTGGCCTAAAGTTGCTGTTGGTATAAATGAAATGCAATCAATTCTTAAAGAATCTACTAACGAATCTGATCTTGTGAATCGTTTATTTAACTTACTCAGGTAAAAATAAATTTTTTTTTTTTTTTAATAATAATGAAAATTTATTTTAATATTCCTAATTTCTCAAAGTATTAGTGTACCATACAAACCCATGACGACGAGTCTCCTTGAAAAAGAAAATTATTTAAATTATTCAACGTTTTCAATTAGAATACAGAAACATGATCGGGGTGGATCCTATGCTACACGTACATCAACTATTATACTTGTGGATCGGGATAATAATGTTTTATTTGTAGAAAAAAATTTATTTGACGAAGATGAAAAAGTAATATCCAATGATGAAGGACAATGGTTTAGATTTAAATTTGGTGATTTAGATATTAATTGTGCACCTAACTCCGCTCATGATTTGCAGAGTACCGGTATTTAATTTATAATTTTCCATAACTAGATTAAAATTCAAACAAAAAAGGAAAAAATTCAATCCTTAAAAAATTTAAATTCAAAAGTTTGGATTTCGTTTGTGTCGTTCAAAGTATTTCTGTCTATATCATTCCCAACTTTTTAATGATTAACGGTCAAAATACTGTACTACTGTAATAACAAACTAAGGATTGGAATCGATTCTAATAAAACGAATTAATCGATAATCATATAAAAATCGAATCTATTTTTGGTCATATATAATGTTCAGCACATCACACATTACAATTATTAAAAAGTGTCTAACTATATGGAGTGGAAGGTGAATTAGATTTTATATGAACGAATGTGACAAATATTCATGTTTTAAATAAACCAATATAATTGTATACCGGGGGATAGCTAATATGGCGTGAAATGATTTTAGAATATCAAAATTTAAAATAATCCAACTCTAATATTTTTATTTAATGATAAATTTAAATTTTTTTAATTAACTCAATTTTCTTAATTTTGTTAAAAAAAAGTTCGAGGATATTAAAAAAAAAATACAAATTATTATATAATCGTGGGTTTTTATTTTAAATTATTTTTTTTAATGTTCGCCCGCAATTTTTTTAAAAATTTTTTTTTTTATAATCGCGCGTTCTAATAATATCTAATTTTTTTTAATTCCTCTATATTTTTAATTTAATTATTTTATTTTATTTTTCGAATTTAATCTAAATATACATTACTTTGTCTATCTGATAGCATTAGAGAAAAAATGATACGAAGATAAAAAGTGGTACAATAGGAAAATGATCTGCGTGCCGCTTGACAGAAGATAAATTAAATTTAGTAAGAAAAATAAAAATTATTATATAGATATATAGCTTTAAATTACTTATATGATTGTTGTACTGTATCTATTGCTTGTATCTCTTAAAACGTAGGTATAAAATTAGTAATTATTAATATATTTCATTTTTAATTCTTTAAAATAACTTATTATCTAATGATTACAAAAAAAATAAAATTTAGTTTGTTTGATTTCATCTTATTAAGACCTATTAAATTATTATATTTTATATTTCTAACTTTTTTTCAATACTAATTTATTATATATTTACCTTTAAAATATTACATTTTTTTTTTGAAGTTTTATTTAGGAAATTTTATAAAATATTTAAAAATTATTATTAAAAATAGACACTGTAATTAACAATTATAGAACCATCTTTAATTATTATAAATAATTTTAATTATTAAATAAAATTGCAGGCAAATTTGCCTGCAATACGCTTGAAAAGATAATGTATTGTATATAATATCATAATAAAATATGTGTATATACATAATAAAAAGTATAATTTTAATCAAATAGTATATGAATATTAAATATATATAAAGAAACTATCAGTATTGATAATTATATATTATTTATTTGATTAGTAATCTGATTTTTACTAATTAAATCTAATACCTATTAAGTATATTTTACTGATATTATTTAGAATTTAAACAAGTATTAGTGAAAAATTAGAAATAAATCATAAATAAATATCAAATAATATAATAATAAAATCAGTAAAGAATTAATAAAGATTAAGATATCTGATTTTTTACTAATATGTTATTATTTAATTAGTATTCATAATATAAAATTTATAAATAATTATAATAAAGTTTATAATATAATAATTATTTTGTAATATTATAATTAAACTGTGATATATTAATTATTTTATTGTATAATTATTTGCAAAATAGTTATTATATATAGAATAATTATAATATTGCAAAATAATTATTATATTATAGATTTGTATTATAAGTCAGTAATAAGTTTTAGACATGTTCAATTAATTAATTAAATTGAACAGTTTTGAACATGTCCAAAACCAATTCATGACTATCTAATTGAGTTTTGAACTAATCTAAAACTAGTTTAAACAAGTCCAAAACCTAAAATTAGAAAAAAACTTATTCTAATACCTGAAAATCATAATTTACCTTTAACTATAACACTTTACCTTACATCATATCTTGAAGAAAAAGTACAACAAAGAAAGTCAATATTCTAATTAAAATTTCAATGCACGCTTCATTAAATTCTTTAGTTGATTGATTGATATCTTTAGTAAAAAGAATTTTAAGAATTCCTATTCCATTAGCCTATTCAATTCATTTATTTAAATTAAACTGTTTGGATTTATTGTCTCACTTTATTAATTTGAATTTTGCTTATGCAATTATCTCTATTATTTTCATAACTTTACTTATTTTGATAGAATTAAACAGTAAGTTTAACTTCTTTTAAATTTCTTTCATATTTAATTTATTTGATGTATTTATTTATTTTTTTAAAGGATTAGTGATAAAATTAAAAATCCTTTTAAAAGAAATGCTAATGACTTAGATTTAAATAGTTTCTGTAAATAAGTTTGAATGAGTTTAATTGCAATTTTCAAAAAAAATTCACTAATCAAACTTTTAATTAGACTTATTGAAAATAATTACTTTCAATCTACATCAATCTATAAAAATTTGGGTATATAATGATAAGAATTATCCTTCAGTTTTATGGTTTAAAGTTTAGAAGCTTTTATCAAAAGATATTTATATTAGATTATCCTATCAATCTAATGTGAAAATTTCTGTTTAACGAAATTCTCCAAATCTGGATTTCTTATAGGAAATTCATTACACTAATTATAAATATATAAAACTTTTAAATTAATAAAATAATCAGAAAATCTATTATAATTTATCAAATTTATTAGTATATAAAGAAGTGTCATTTTTTACTATGCTTGAATATAAAATTAAAAGAAAATGATTCTAATGCTTAAAATCAAAAGGTCAAATATTACTAGATAATTTTTTTATAGATAATTTTTACAACAATTGATTTGTTATAATATTATTTTGTTTCTAAGATCTTGATACTTCTAATACTCAGGAAGCTAAAGATTATCTTAGAAGTCTAAGGTATCATAAACCTTTTAGAGCTCTTAAAGATGAATGAGAATTAATTAATTTAACTTTTAATAATAAGAAAGTAAGAAATAGTGCATATAGTTTTTTTTCTCTGTTTTCTTGATTCTAATTAAAATGTAACTTCTTTAATGAAAATTTCATATTTCAAAAACTTTATATTCTTATAACCTGATATCTATATAAATTATGATAAGAAAGAAATCATAATAAAGAATTTTATAATTAAAGAGTTGATCTTGTTCAATTAAGCTGATTATAAACGTTTAATTTTAAAAGATTTTTGACAGATTAAAACCTGATCAGAGAAAAGTTTTATATACATACTTTTAAAAAAAGTATAAGATCAAAATTAAAGTTTCTTTGTTAATCAGAGTTGTTTTAAAATAAGCGGTAAATCATTATAATAATGCAAGTCTTCAAAATATAATCATTTCAATAGCTTATAATTTTGTTTAACATCCTTTATGACAAAGGTCAATTTGATACAAAAACTCAAGAAAGAAAGAATTCAGCTAGTGCTTATTATATTAGTATTTTCATGCTCACATCTCAAAAAATAGTTCATTCTCATAATAACCATTATTAACATATTATAATGATGATAATTAGCTAGTAAAATCAGAATAGTATTTGCCAATTCTGTTAATGATCTTTATTAATAGATCCAAAAGTATCAGAACTAGTGAGTTTATTTAAAAGCTTACATATTAAGTATTTTAAAAAATATATAATAATAATCTTAATTTATCTTATAATTATCAGATTAGAGTTCATTTATTTTAAATTACAATCCTCATAATATCATTAATAATAATTAATTAATAATAAAAAGCCAATTCCTGGTATTATAAATTATAGGTAACATTATCAATAATCAGAATCCTTTATTAGACTTTAAATTCTTCAAATTAAATTATATTTATATAATTTATAGGGTTAAGTTGATTATATAAGCAATAACAGATATAAGATCAATAGCAAAATCTAATGAGTTTATCTGAATTACTAAAAAAATGCTTGTAAAAAACATTTCAAGATGAGCACAACTATCAGAACATCAAACATAATGTGTTTTATATAACATTTGATACAAAAATATCAATTTTTGAAATTTTACAAATCATATTTTTGTCTTAGTTTTCTTATATTTATTTGTTCTATTTAAATAGCTTTGAGATACTAAAGCAGTGTTATAAGTAAAGAATATATATTGGATAAAACAATCTGTTTTAATACTTTCTATTCTTTTATCAATTACACTTTATGTAGTTTGAATTGAAAATTATATAAATATAAAATAAATCTTACAAATAAATTAAGAATTTTCTTACCATCATTATTTCAGAAGATTTAATTCAGAGAATTCTTTTATATTTTTCTTCATTGATTATGTAAAATTGAGATTAGAATTTGAAACTTAAAGGGTTTTTCTCTTATTACTTTTTTTCAGTATCACATGTCCATTTAGTGATAATACTTGAAAGCGGTAAGATCTACAATTCTTTGCTAAATTTTTATATAGAATAATCCAATTTTTTTCTTTTTACAAATTTTGTTATAACTTAGTTATAATATTTTTTAAACGTTTTCTATAATTTTTAATAAAAAATTAATAACATTTTTTTTTATATTTTTAAATATTTGATTATGACATGAACTGAAAGTCATCCTAGACATAATCTTTCTAAATATATAATAGTTTTGAAAAAAAAATAACTCAGAAGATAAAGATTAGCAATATGTATATAAAGCATGTAATGAGGTTTTAAAAGAAAAGGCAACCCCTATAATAAATAGAAAGGAATAAGTTAAAAAATATTTATTAAATTGTGCATATTTTTAAAACAAATATGGTGAAAGGGAAGAAGAAATGTTAAGAGATTGTATCAGTGATGAAAAGAAGGATGAATTACCTATAAATAAACGCATAAATTTAAATAGTTAGTTTAAAATTTTTATATTTTTTTTTTAAAAGAAAATAATTAATTTATTGATTTATTATTTACAAATGATAATGATACTACATCTATAACTAATTTTTTTACAAATTCTACAAATTCTACATGTTCTACAAGTTGATCTTTTGAATCTAATAAAAAGCAACTGAGAAATCTAAGCAATTACTGCTATCTAAATATGCTGTGCAAAATATTACCAAAACTGAAATTCCTATATTTCATGATCTTTTAATTAAAATGATAGTGGCTAATAGTTAGATTTTTCAATAGATTAATAATCCTTCTACCTAAGCTTTTTTTTATTGGTTAAATTCAAATTTAAAATTACTAGATTGAAAATAACTATCTGGTTCTATATTAAATCAAGCTGTCAAAAATATTGATAAGTTGCAATGAGATAAACTAAATTAAGTATATAAGCAGATTGTATTATATTTGCATTTGATAAATAGAAAAATATTATAAATTAAGAATTACTTGAAGTTATGATAATATTACTTTTTAGTAAAACTTTGATATAGAAAACAATAGATATAAGTGAACGAAAAGAGTATGTAATTGATATTATTTTACATGTTAAAGAAATATTACAAGAATTAAAGTAATAATTAATAAAAGTAACTGCAGTTGTAAGTGATAGTGCTGTAGCATATGCTTTAGCATGGTAAGTTATTTTAATTTAATTTATATAAAATAAAAGGAAAATTTTTAAAATAAAATAGTAATATAGTAATATTACAAATTTATAAAATATTAATTTATTTTTAATATGTATTAAAAAAAAAATAAAAAATAAATATTTATTTAATTATTTAATTTTTGTTATATTTTTTATATAGACAACAACTTCATCTTAAATATCCCAAATATATTTTTTTACCATGCCTATCAATACAACTTACCTGTTAGAGAAATTTTTAAGAAGTCTAATATTTTAGCAAAAGTATCTATCAATACTGTTAAATTATATCTCTATTTTACAAATTCTCAAAAATGTATATTTTATTAGAAAATTAAGAGATATTCAAATAAAATTTTATAGTAAATGTTTTGCAATAATCAAATCCAGAGATACAAAATGGAATTCCTATTATAAATGTTTAAAAACTTAATTCATACTAAACAAGCATTAAGAGTAAGTAAAATTAATTGTTTTTTTTAAAAAAATATAAAATATAGCTTTTTAAAATAGAATCTAGTTACATAATATAAATCTCCTGAAATTAAAGCTTCAAGAAGACTAGTTGATGAATTATATCTTCTAATTAATATTTGTCAAATAATTATGGATAAATTATTTTAATCATGAATTTCACAGCTTGCAACATTAATGCAACCTTATTGTGAAGCACTTGATAAAATGCAATTAGATAAAGCTTGACTATTTGATATTGCTTTATCATTTGAATATTTTATTAAATTTCAGAAATAAAATTCAAATCAATTTTTAGTTGAAGGTATAATAATACATCTTGAAAATCATTGAAAAAATTGGAAATAACCATTATTATTACTTTCATTAATTTTTTATCTTAAATATAGATTTAAAAAATTTAACTCTGATTTAAAATCAATTAATTTTATAATGATAGTAACTTGAATTGATTATTATTATAAAGTATAGATAAATAATAAGCCAACTAAGTAACTTGTTGAATTTGAATCTTATCAGATAAAGAAATTGCCTTTTAATGATGATACATTTGAATAATTTAGTGAAAATATTTTAGCATATTAGTATTATTATTTTACAATGTATAAAGAATCAGGATTTGTTACTATAAAAATTTTAGTATTTATATAAATTTAGCTTCAGTAAAATAATTATTTTTATTAATGAGTTTTTTTGCATACTCATCAAAGAAATAGATTAAAAGTCATATTATATTTATTTTTATAAATATAAAAATATATTTATTAACTATTATTAATTTATTTAGTATGAAAAATTATAGCTATAGAGTAGAATACCACTATGTAATATAATTATATTACATGGTGATATCCCACTTACTCTAGATTATATTACCACTATATAATTTGGATACTACTATATGATCTAAATATTACTGTATAATCTGGGTACTACCATATAATCTAAATATCATCATATAATCTGGGTATTACCATATGATCTAAATAATATAATCTAATTATCACTATATAATCTAAATAATATAATCTAATTATCACTATATAATCTATTTATTTTCGCATATCAGGTATCTTTTTATACTCAAACTATCCTTTTAAATCTTTCTTGCTATCTGTATTTTTTACCACCATATAATCTTACTATTATCTACCATTTAACCTAACTATCACTATATAATCTAAATACCACGCTTTCTTCTTATTTCTGAGTCATTTACATGCTAAATTCTTTAATGGAGTTGTTGGTCCTCTGTAGCTATTTAAATATCTGGTTTTATATTGAGGATGCTGACCCTTGCACCTGGTTGGATGTTGGATTTTATATTAAAGTACTTACCCTTTATGCCTATTTAGTTGCCTTTCTAGATACCAAAATGTGGTAAAAAAAATATGGTATTGGGTAGCGCAGTAAATTTGTAATTAATTTTGACTAGCACTATACCATAATTTTGATCAATCTTTAGGACATGTGATTTAAATCTAAGCTGATACTATAGTAGCAACTTGGTGATATTCTGGAGTTATCATAGAACTAGTGAGAAACTGCTAGAATGTCAGAGAGGTTCCTATTAGTTTACCAGCTTGGATGCAGAATTATTATGTCCAAAGTTCTAGTCAAAATCATGGAATAATGTTAGCCAAAATTTTTGTTAATTTTACTATGCCTTTAATTTTAGATACTTTCTTATCACCTTCTTGTAACTTTTATTTCGTATATACATTATCTCCATTTTGTAATCAATTGGGAATATAATAGTGATAATGTATATATGAAATAAAAATCACAATAAATGGTAATACTTTTACTTACACAATATTATTGGCTAGATTTAATTCTACTTTTGACCTCCTTTTTAACACCAAAAGTAAGGCTGAAGAAGACTTATCTTCTAGATATATATTCGGTTGCCACTTTCTTGAATTCATACTAATGATAGAGTAGCCAAGTGCTAATATTTTCAAAGAAGCCTTTATATCATATCTAAATATATATCTAGAAAGGATAAGTCTTACGCAAAGGCTATACTATACCTGAATACATATCTAGAAAAGTGAAGGCATCTGCCATATTTTTATATAATAATTCTGCAGATACCTTTACTTTCAGTTGCATTACGTATTATTATGACTGGCCTATTTATACCATATCCGAGTACATGTCTAGAAAGTATAGGCTTTTGTCAATTTTTATATAATAGATTACGCAAAAGGCTGCACTTTTTAGGGTATACTAAGTTATATTTCTTGTATGATTTGCCGATTAAGTTCAATATCACTTCTTTTTGCATTCATCAAAAAAATAATTAAACATTTTCAAATTTTATAAAGTAATATAAACCTTTTCAAACTATCAATATGTATACCTTAACTATTTTTAACTAAACTAATCATACTGGAACTGCTCACTACAATGACGCTGACCCTAATGAATATTTAAGTGACTCAAGCAGTTGTATTGATAATAGATTTGATTTAGGGTCAGATAATTATAATGATTATGAGTCTAATTATGAGTTAAATAATGAAGAAGCTCCCTGTCCTTCAACCAGCACTATCAAGACTCTATTAGTTCAACCACTAAATGTAAAAGAGCAAAAGATTAATGTGACATATACTTTAAGGTAGAAAAAGTTTAATGATAATTTTTCTTTCAAGGACTTGCTAAATGTCATTCGAGAAATTTTCCTATCATTATCTAAAAATATGTCAAATAAAAAGGAATTATTAGAATATCTTCCAATCTATTTATTTCTCTTTCTGAATGAAAAAGTATTTAGTTTATATAATGCTTATGACCAGGATGAAATAAAAGATAAATTGGTTATTAAAATCGACCAAAATGGTGATTAAGCCCTAAAGTTTTCTATTACAGATGATATTTTTGAAGTATACAGCTTGTCTAAGATTTATGAATGTATTAACGGTTAAAATTCTTTAAGAGCCATAATTGATATAGATGCTTTACAAGAAAATATGAAAGCAAATAGTGTTAAGACACAAGAAGTATTCATTCGAATCTGTTTATCTTTCATAAGAGCTTTGTATCAAATTCTTGATTGTAGCTAGAAAGATATTCTCAGAGGATTGGTAATCACTACATCATCAGATCTTAGTAAGTATAGCTACCACGTTTTATATACACTAGCTCTCCTTATTGATTATCATGAACTCAAAGCATTCACAGAATTAGTATATATTTTAACTGAAGAAAAATTTGGCAAGTATATTGATTGAGAATTACTTAGTCAGAATTTTAACCTTCACCTTATCAGTTTAGCAAAAAAGGTCATGTGAAGCACTTTCTTCAATTCTCACTAAATAATAGGTGGAATAACCTTAATTATATTAGAGTTCAGCTACCTACTAGCTTAGGGGTTGAAGTAAGACCCTGATTGCTTAGCACAGAAAAAAATAATAATCCACTAAGAATAATCGTAGGTCATAATATATTACAAAATGTACAGACCTTATTTTGCAGAGACATTCTAATTATTTTAGGGATTGGACTATCGAAGAAAAAGACTCAAAAAATTTTGTATATTTTAACTGGAAAGTTTTACTAGAATGTTCACAATGTAAATACATATATAATAAGAATCAGTAATAGTTCAGTCGTATATATGCTAGCAGTAGAATGTTCATTGTAAAATGCTTTTGGCAAAATAGTGATGAGTATAGTGAAGTTTTTGAATGCAACCCATTTATTGCAGAAAAAATTCAGAAAGAAAATAAAAATTTATTTCCCACCTCTCACAGGATAAAGGGTCTAGATTTTTCTAAAACCTTCATAAAAATACCATCTTGGGTTAAGTATAATGAAATCCTTACAATGACAGAAATATATGAGGAGAGATATGTAAGACTATTACCTAATGAAGGCGATATCTATATAGGATCATCTTGGGAAACAGGAAAAACATATGTTCTAGAGCATCTTATTATATCTGATGATATGAATTTGCTAATATTATTCACACGTTACTCTTACTTAAATGCTGTTAATATAAAACTCAATCTCAAATCATATTGTGATATTGATAGTAATATAAATCTATCTGATCATAAGAGGGTAGTATGTCAGATAGAAAGCTTACATCATATTACCAATAATTGTAAATGTAATAAAAAATGCAAATGTTCTCTAATTTAATACAATTTATGGCTTGATAAAATAGTGTTTATAATTACTCAGGCACAGAGTCATTTGGCCAGACTATCGATAGAAAAGTTAAATAAATTGATTCAAGATACAAGGCGTATTATTATCATGAATAATGATCTAACTGATCTAAATATTAAATGGATTAAGATCCTTTGTAAGAATAAATCATTCTAAGTTATTCACAATACTTATCAGCTTTAGAAAGGTAAGACATTCCGCTTAGCTCCTAATAAAGAAACTATGTTAGCTGAACTCTAGGATTGGACTAAGAAAATGTCTTCACTACCGTTTAAGAATCAGAAAAGTGCTTCACTTATCTGCTATCTCAGAAAAGATGTACAAGAAATTGTTTGTACTCTCAAGACTAATTTTCTAGAATTACAAATCAAGGAATATCATGGTAAATCTGATCCAATAGAAAAAGCTCAGAATTTTAGCAACGTAAAAAAATTATGAAGTGATATAGATCTTATTACGTATACTAGTACTTTAAAAATAGAAGTATCTTATACTAATTCAAAGTTTGAGCGAGTATTCTGTCTTTTTAATAGTTATATAGAAATAAATACTAGAATGAATCAGATGTTATTCCGCATGTAATGCATTAAAGATTATATATGCCATATTGAACAAAGAACTTCTGACGTTTCAGTTACAGAGAATGGATTATTATAATAGTTGTTGAATGCCAAACATAAATGTCTCCCTCGAGAACTTCAGAATAGAGGAATATTTCCAGATATAGAACTCTATTATCTGAAATAAAGATATATCAACTGTTCGTTTATAGGTGGTGTAACTGGATATTGATCTTAACGATCATAGATTTACAATTGTATAGCAAAATACAAATGTTAATAATGTTAAACATATTTAACATGTCTAACATATTTAATATAGCTAATATATCTAACATATCAGATATATCTAACATAATTAATATAGTAGATATAGTTAATATAATTAACATAGTTAATATATTAGATATATCAAAATATGTAATAGAATAGATATAAATACAACCCCTTTTATCAATTAGAAAAGACAAGACCAATGGCTATATAGAACCTTTCTCTTGAAAAAGATAGCGCAATGCTACTCTTCACCTTGTGTATCTCTATTTCTTATTTCTCTTTTCTTATACTAGACCTTTATTACTGAGCGGTCAAGCAAGTGAAATAAAAAAAGTATGTATATGCATATTCTCTAACGCCTTTACAATATTAAGATCTACAATGCATATTTCGCATATCTTATTTTCTAACACAAAACTTTAGCGTAAAGTGCCTCTTCTATCTCTTCTTCTAATATGAATGCAAGTTAAAGAGAACATGAATGGAGATTTAAAAGGGCAAATATATAGAAATAAAGTTATTCGTCACTTTTTATTTTTTCAGCATGAATACTCATTTATTTACTAAAATTTATAATTTCTTAATAAATGCAGAAGAGGAGTATATTACTAGTACTTCTATTATCCATCAAAAGATTAAAGATGACCTATAAGTATCAAAAAATGAGTTGAGAAGTATTATATTTCAGGCAGTAACTCTCACAAATAGTCAAAATATTTGAGGTTCTTCACATTATACGATTCTCCTAAAAATTCTTTCAGAGGTAAGTTGACTATAGCTTTCTATAAAATATTAATTTTGGATGATGAAGATGCAGACAGTAATGCCACTAAGAAAGAAAGCATAATAGTTTAAGTTCTCTATAGCTTGCCAACAAGATTTCCTTGATAGTAGGAAGATTCTTTAAGCTATATATACATGCTTAATTTTGTGTTGATATTTTAGTATTGCATAAGATTTTTGTTTGCGTAATAAAGTAGTTAACTTCATAAAGATGAAATCTTGTTTACAATCTGATAGTACATACGCTTCTAAAAATAATATTATTTGTATAGATATAAACTAATTACTTTATATCTACATTAGTTTAACATTTTATATAAAGCTATTTTTAGTTTGCAAGCTATTGAAGTTGTAAAAGTAAATGAAGAAGAACCTCTTAGTTTAGTTTAAATTATAAGCAATATAAATAGTTAAAATTTAAACTTAAAAAAAACACTTTAACTCTTTATCAACATTTGTTCTCAGCCGTAATTTAGGTATTTACAGACAAATTAACATAGAAGATTCGCTGGAAAGTCAAGTTATTGCAGATAAATCAGATATAATAAAAAAGTTGCTAAAATAATTACGTGAAAATTTTATGGTAGGTATTCATTAAATTAATAAATAAGAATGAAATTCTAATTCTAATCTATTATTAGAAACTGACACAAAACATGGTACTTATTTCTCTTTTAGGTGTTTATACAGGATCCTGAACAATCTATGTATAGATCAGATGAAAATTTTAAAATTTACTATGATCAATAAGCAAACTATTTTTAACTCTGCTAAGCAAACTCTCATTATGACTTAAGAAAATTTGACTCTACTAAGCAAACAGTTTTGTGACTTAAATATATTAAGTAAAATTTGTAGTTTCTTTATATTAAACTCAAAATTAGCATTCAAAAATTACTTTTTATGATTAAGTGAAGTTGTAGAACAAATAAAATTACATATAAAGTATATAACAGATAGAAGTATTTTTTTGCACACATTTTATAAAATTCAAAGTGAACTTTACTCTTAATAAAAAATTTTAAATTTATCACTAATTATTATAATTAAAAAGCATATTTGAAAAAGAATAAAATTCTACATGAAAAACTGTAATTATAATATTTAATTATTATATAAATTACTGTTTTATGTAATCTTAAAATACAATAAAAATCAATAAAAAAAAATTTTTTTGAATTTATTTAAAGAAAATTAATTATATTAAAATAAAATAATAACTTTTAAATACTTTTATTTAATACTTTTTTTTTATAAAGTGTGGTAATTTCATGATATACATTATATTGATATAGTATTTAATAAATTATATAAATATAATATTCAAAAAAAACAAAAAAATTTGAGAATTAATACAGTTATGAAAAGCTATTACTCAATGAATATTAAATCACATAAGATAAAAATTTATATTTATATATATTCGAATATATAGAAAATATTTACTTAATGCGCAGTAAGCGATTTACTTTAACCAAAATGATAAAATTATCTTGTGAAATTAAAAAAAAAGGTTTATGATATTAATAAAGTTACAATAACACATATTACAACACGAATATTAATCCAATAGAGATTAAATTTTATATAGTATTGCATCTGTTGAATAATTTTTACTTAGAAATGAAAAGTAATTAACTTTGACTAAAGTGTTTAAATTTTCTCGTGAAGTTAAAAAAGTGTAACTTATTTAGTAAAGTTACAAAAAAAATATTTCTACACAAATATATTAATCCAATCAATATAAAATATTAGATATAAATAGTATCGAATTTACTGAATAACTTTCACTTAGAGATAAAAGGTGATTGACTTTAACTAAAGTGCTCAAATTTTCTTGTGAAGTTAAAAAAGTGTGACTTATTTAGTAAAATTACAAAAAAAATTATTTCTACATAAATATTAATCCCATCAAGATAAAACATTAGATGTAAATAGTATCAAACCTGCTGAACAATTTTTACTTAGAAATAAAAAGTAATTGACTTTAACCAAAATGCTTAAAATTTGTCATGAAATCTCTGTATTAATGTTTATAAAAAAAGATATTAAATATATATAAAAATTAAAATTTACAAAAATAAAAATAATTACATTTAGTAAAAGTTCTTACAAGTTTAAGTATTTAAAAAATAAGATTATTTTTTTAAAGATTATGTTAAATAAAATAAAAATGTTTTTTTAAAAAAAAAAGATTGGAAAATTGATTTTCAGTATAACTATAATTAATTATGCAACTGTTATTAATCATCAAATTAAAAATTTCTATATCATTTCGCATACAATTTTTTTTTTACAGAAAAAGCAAAAGAAAAATAACAAAATAATAATCATATATAAAAATAGATCAAAGTTTTATTACACCATTATATATTAAATTAATTTAAAAATTATGTGTTGATTTATTTATGTATCTTAATTTAAGAGGTATAATTATTTTTTTTGGATTATATTTGACATTACATATATTATCAAAATATGTTTTTGCTACGTAAATTAATTACTGAGTTTGATAATTTTTATCTCTACTACGCAAATACATATCTGACTATATTAAAATTTTGTTATCTGTTACGCAAAATTTTAGGTAACTTAATCAAAATTTTTTATATTCAATAAGCAATCTCAAATCTAATATATACATATATTATTTGGGATCCTATTTATATGAAAGAAATGTAATAATTTTGTACAAGATTTTACTAGTCATGACATTAATAAATTACCCTAAATACTTTTATATAATGGAAGGTAAAAGAAATCAAACGAAAAGCTTGCTAAGATCACTAATAGAATCTTAAAAATGCTGTAAGTTATTTTACTATTGTTAGATTGAATTATTAGTATATTTATCTTAGAAGTATTAAATTCATTAGGAATGATTCTTGAAATAATTTGGCATTTAGTCCTGAAGAAGCTGAAGCATTAAATGAAGGAACGTATCTAACAAATTTAATAGTTCTAGCAATTTGAGCTAGTTTGAAAAATCTTTCACATGGAAAATTCACCTATATTAGCACATAAGTAAAATAATATAATTTAAGACGAATTATTATAAATTTATTTACACTAATTTTTTAAGTATAAGTGTCAAAATATCGCTAATGCAGATAGAAGAAAATGTTTAGGAAGATGCCTTGATATCATATTTGTAATAATGGATAGAGAGAAAAAATATAAACTTATATATACAGAGTACTTGTGTCTATTTTATATAGAATAAAAGATAAAAGACAATACAGTAAAAATATGACATAAAACTAACGATAGGATGTATTAGATTTATAAAGTCAGAGGCCTAAAAAGGATGAATTTAGAGTAATTGGGTTACAAATTGCTAGATCTATGTTACAACTAGCTATTCTTATCAGAAATAGAGCTAATGTAGATAGATATTATCATTTACATGAGTCAAGGGTTCCTGTATAAAAGTTAGAACTAGCTGTTGTAGCGAAATTTATAGAGACTTTATTAATCTTGCGTAATATTTTAATAGTCAATATGTCCTCTCTCATAGGTTTATACCTAAATCAGATAAACAAAAAGAAGATAGTATAACTGTAGATTCTGAATAAAAAATATTAATTTATATTTGACTTATAATATATTTTTTATATTAATAAACTACCCAAGTGCACTAATAACTGATTATTTTTAATATTCTCTGTATTTTTTTTTTACTTACAGGCTGTGAGAGAAAATCATATAATTTTTTATTTTTAAATATTAATTAATACTATATTACATAACTATACAATCTGAAATAAATGATTTCAGGATAATTGATTCATTGAAATAATGCATTACTAAGCTTAAGGTTAAGAATGATAAAATTAGGGTTAAGAATGATAAAATTATTAATGATTAAAATCACATGATTTAATAGGACTAGCTGATCTTCTGACATATATGATGCAACTTGCAATATGCTTACTGATGTGTAAATTTCTGAATATGTAAAATTCTCAAAATTTTTCTTATAAAATTTCTAAATCTATAAAATTCTCAAAATTTTTTTATTAATTATTTGTAGTAATAATGACTGGTATATTAACACCATCTTTTCACATATATTACTTAAAATAACTTAACCAGCTTTCTCATTCTATCAAAATAGATATATGGTAATGCTTTACATCATGAAAACATCCATTATCACTAGAATAGGCAAGTAGTATCCATCCTGAAGTAGAAGTTTTGTTAAATAAGGCACATCAGTAAATTTAATAATGCGAAGTATTACGTAAACCCTACGCTTCGTAATCTTACGTAAGGTTACGAGCCCGTC
>CAJVPP010000949.1:0-24270 GCA_910592005.1 Funneliformis mosseae | reverse complement strand
ATCGTGATAACCTACTACACAAGTGAATCGTGATAATAAATTGTTTTATTCGTTTATCGTTAATTTCTCTTAGGAAAAGCCTTTGAGATAATTGTGTTGTTAAGTTTATTAGTTTTGTTAGCTTGGTTTGAGACGATTCCAGGTCTAACACCGGTTTTACGAAATTTACGTTAAATTGATTTTAAATTTTTTTTATAAATATTGGCGTAGCATATTTAAAATTGTGACGGTTGTATATTTTGCAATTGACATGTTATTGAGCCCCTATGTTGTCAAGACCCAACCGTCAAATTTCTTTATCAATCTTGCTTTAAGCAAACAAAGTTTATTTAAGAGATGAATGTTTATATAAGTTTTTTACATAATTTGTTGCAAAGTCCTTACATTTGTTGTAGGTGAATAATAATATATGTTTGTAGTTCATGAAATTCTTTTTCTTTAATTTTTGTTTATCTTGGCACGCTCAAGTAATTTTCTCTTTTTTTTCTTTGTTTTATTTGTTAATATAAACGAAAATAAAAATTATTGTTCAATTGAGAGAAAGGAAGATATGCTCGATTTTATTTGACTACATATTGGAATAGCAAAATAATTTTGATTTTTGCCGCAATTTATTTTCCTCATGATTCAATTACAAATTAATGAAGGGAGGTTTATTTTTAAATTTATATCTTATATTAATATATAAATGATCAAAACTTTTTTTTTTTTAAAAAAAAAATCATATTACAAATAACAAAGGGAAAAAAATTACATCATAATGCGCTCAGTTTGTTTTATAAATAGGTCAATTTTTATTATTATTATTTTTTTTTATTTCCTATAAATATTAGGAAAACTTTCGGATGTGCGAGTTATACATAAATTTTATAACTTCATATTTTAATAAATGCGATGCATTTAATAACAGTTATTTCGTTTCTCAAGCATTGATTGATGATGATTTTTTTTAATAAATGAAGATAAATGACCAAATGACACGCTGTTCCTTCCTAATGTTACATTGAATATTTTTCCGCCCGAAAGATCATTCAGGATAATTTCAAATCTTTTCAGGTCAATTTCGACCAGGTTTACTTAGACTCTATAATTTTCTGCTTAAATAACAATGAATGAAAAAATATATCCTGGCTACATAGTATAGATATCCTTTCTTAGTAGCCAGACATTTTATTCCACTCTGAGATAATAATAACGTTTGCTGTATCATTTCAAAGTCCTATCCAAGACAATTTGAATAATAAATTAATTCTCAATATTGAAATAAAATGACCAAATTATAAAAAAAAGTAACTACCCGTTCCAGCTTTAGGTTTATTAATTATTACATTCTTCACGTTCGATATTAAATTTTTACTTTCTCATCTGCTTTTGCTGAATTGTTTTTGTTTAATAAGTCATTTATTATTTTTTTTTTTAATGAGGTCATTTTGACTTGAAATTATGTAATTTAAAGTCGTTTCAAGGTTACTGAATTGTCGCGAATGCAAATAATTGGTAAATTTATTGAATACGTAGTTAACTACACATTTTCACATGCTTAATATGATTTGTACAACCCTTCATCTTTTGTTTAAATTAAAGGATCCACACACGGTTATCCTTTCATCTCTCTCTGAATATGGCAGTGTATAAATTTTATCAAAAGTTGCTTCTAATGAAATTGACTTAATGAACAACATTTAACATATTTTTTATTAAATACGCGAAGCTCCTTCGTCAGAAATACACAACAAACGTTAATACTTCAACTTCACGACATAGTCTACATCGTCATTTTCGACTTTCTGAACAAGTGCTCCTTTCGAACAACAAGAACGCAGAACTTATTTATCATCAAACTTTACATCTGCTTGTACTACACCTTCCAAAATAGGAACTGGATTTACGGGTTTTAATCCTATTCTTCACTATTAGAAAAAACACTTGGGTGCGTTTTTACTAATTTTTAAAACGCCAAATTTTCATATATGGAAGGATTGATATTAAAATCACGTTAACGCAACATATGATTTACTACGTTCGTAAACTCGATTTTAATAGCAAACCTCCCATATATTTAAATTTCAATAAATATGTTATTTTCAAGTATGAGAAATCTCATTAATTTATTGATTTAAATACATTTATTTTAAGATTTTTATATTAATTAAAAAAGTTTATTTTTACATTAATTTTTTTAATTATTATTATGACCTTGCAAATTCTTTCGAAGACAATTGAGGGCAGAGTTGTCATGGGATATTGTTGGGACATGATCTGGAACTTTGGGACTTAATATGGACAGTTTGGGATCGAAAAAATTCTGTCCTCAGAATACCTTAAAAACAGAGGTGTGATATTGCGTGACAAATATTTGTAGAGTCACGCGATCAAGCTTCGTGGCCACAGTACATACAACTGTGAGCACTCTTCCTTGATTCTTGACGATGATGACGCAAATACTCATTTTATTTTATTTATCTATTTTATGGTCCTGCAACCATGATAAGGTGATGTTGACATAATTGGAATCTTGCAAGATTTTTGTTTGTGGTCTAATGCAAGGACCGAAGAAGCTAACTCGGTAAATAATTAATCATAATATAATATTTTGTACAATTAAGTTGGCAATTAAAAAAATGATCGTGATTAAATGTAGGGGTTTGAAGTCGTTCGTAAACTGGAAGTGATACTATCTAGATACCACAAAGATACTATTGGTGTTATAGTAATCCCACTGACGATAATTTTACAATATAAGCGAGAAGAGCGGCAAGAACTTCCGAGTTTAACATAATATTTACAGACAAGGAAACAATTTCTAAGATCTCATAAATTTTGTCGAATATCGACAAATGGAAATCCAACATTCGCAATATTGGCTGAAATAACAATATCGTTGTTGTTGGCTTGGTATCTGTAAACTTAAACGATAAACTTTTGATTCAATCCGTCGAATTAAATACAAGACAATATCACAATCACGCCTGTATGAAGACACGACAAATGGTAATAGTAAATGAATTTAATGATTCCTTTATTGAACTCTTGGTTTATCCTAAAACCTCAACTTGAGTTACTTTTCAACTCAAGAGAAAATACAAGATATTTATATAAAATGAAATAATATAAAATCAACTATAACAAATATAATAAAAAGAATAAATAATATAACTATGATAAATATAATATATATAATAAATAAGATATAATTAATAAAGATAATAAGAATAAATAATATAACTATGATAAATATAATATATATAATAAATAAGATATAATTAATAAAGATAATAATTATAATTCATTTATTGATCAATGTTGATAATTTTAGCAACTTTGTTAACTTTGTCAACTATATCGATCATTTAGATCACATGACCTATTTTTAGTGCAGTCACGAATCACGGCTTCATTGTCTTTGTTTTTTCATGTTTTTCATCGATTATAATAGGATTAACAAAGGTAACAAAGTTGACGAAGTTGACCGATAATAACAAAGTGGTAATAGTTATTATATTATTTATTATTTATTATATTCGATATATTTCTTAGTTATAGATTATTTAGTAATTTTATAATGTTTTTTTATTATTTTTATATTAACACTATCGCTATATACAATTTATGCCATATAAATGTTGGTGTCAGGTGATTCCACTTTATATAGTGGAAGCTATGGCTGTTCCCAAAAAGGAAGGAATAGATTAGTTATAAATTTGGTTAGCTTCATGCAGGAACTATGGGGGTCGTTTTTATATCAATATAATATTATCATTCGCATGGCCCTATAGGATCATGCCGAGTTTGTTGGACCAATATTTTTTTATATGAATATTAATAGTTTATTTGCATGCATACAATTTTGGGCATCAAAAGTATATCTTTGTACAATATTGCTATATAGTAAAAAATAGTAAAAATTTAAGAATCTGTAATGTAAATTTTCAAATTAACCTGTTGTAAAACTCTATTATTTATCAAATCAAATAAATTACTAGTATTCATAGTAATTTCTAAGTTAGTATTACTAAAATCAATTTCTTGTAATGGATTGCATGGATTTTTTGAATCATCTAATTTTGATATTTAATACTGAAATCTTGAAGATTATTCATTATATCTATTACATTTGGAGTATTAACAATGTAAATTAAAGTTTCAATTTTTAACAATAAATTATAATCGGCTAGATTAATGTTTTGTAATAATCAAATATAAACAACTAAAAAAGAAATAAAGATCATAATGTTACAAAGAGTTTCTTTTACAAGCTTCTCTGAAATAAATTGGTTTTAATATACATGAATATAAAAACGATTTAAAAAGTTATAAATTTGTTTTATTCATAATAAATAATATTTATTGTATAAAATATATAAAATATCTTGAATGCAATAAAAACAAATATGGATTTAAAGAGGTACTATATTGTATTGTGAGAGAATAAATATTCTTAAATTCATTAGTTGATTAATAATTCATCTTTATTTTCGTAAAACATGTTGACAATATCTAAGTGCATAATTTTTATTTAAAATTATATGTAGACTTGATTTTAATTTACTTAATAAAAACATTTATTCTTAAAGGAAAATAATATTACAAATTATCTATTATAAATTCATTGAATGTAATTATGGAGAAATTTTCATAATGTTTTTTAAATATTTCGCTTATTAAAAGGATAATAAAATTAACTTTCAAGTTTTAAATCCAATTAAGTTTATCATGCAAAATACTCTAAAAAAATCATGAACATAAAAGAAGGGTTATATAGAAGGTTAAAATTATGAGTTAATATATTGATTATTATTGATATATCGAGTTTTTAAAGATTGAGGGTTGATATCCATTAAGTAATCAGGTAAATTTGGTAAGTCTGTTATTAGAGTTTCATAGCAACAGAGTTTTGTTAATGAATCGGGTAAAGTTGGTAAGCTATTTATTTGAGTATTATGACAACTGAGTTCCGTTAAGGAGTCGGGTAAATTTGGTAAGCTATTTATTGGAGTATGACTACAATAGAGTTTTGTTAAGGAGTCAGGTAAAGTTGGTAAACTATTTATTTGAGTATTACGACAACTGAGTTCCGTTAAGAAGTTTGGTAAAGTTGGTAGGTTTGCTATTGGAGTTTCATAGCAATAGAGTTTCGTTAAGGAGTCGGGTAAAGTTGGTAAGCTATTTATTTGAGTATTACTACAATAGAGTTTCGTTAAGGAGTCGGGTAAATTTGGTAAGCTATTTATTTGAGTATTTCTACAAATGAGTACATTTAATTTTCGATATCGTTGCAATCCTCCTAAGGCGTTTAATATGTCACCCTTATTTGTATTTGTAATGGTTAAACTAACAACAGTATCATCATAGATAAATGATTCAAGGTTTCTGATCCTTTTTTCTAATTCGTTAATAATTTCTTGGTTAATTTCTTCTCGTTTTATAGCCTTTTCTTCTAGAATGTTAATAGTTTCTTGCTTAGTATTGGTTTCTTCTTCTCGCTTTTTAAACTTTTCCTCTAAATTTTTGAATTGTAAACGTAACCCTTCGTTATTTTGTTCTAAATCCTTAATTCTAGTTTCCAAGTCTTTTAATGCTTGTTCTAAATTTCTTCTTAAAACCATTATGTAATAAGAGTTTTTACAATTGTTCCATTTTTCTATTCTCTTTTTATGCAAGGACAGTTCAGCCCTCGGTTTAAATTTTTCCCATATTGTAAATGGTTAATGAATTTCCATAAATACTCTATTCTTCGAAAATGATCTAATCCATTCCTGTAATGGATCGTCGGTAATGGTATTATTTTATTTTATTTTATTTTTTGACACCTCAAAATAAAGCACAAATGCTTCAAATTAATTAAACGCAAGTTCACAACTATTCTATTCAATATGGAATGAATTACAAAAATTTCAAAAAGTTGTTTAAATTATATTTTGCACAAATTTTCTACTGCAAGAATGCATTATATGATGTGTAACAGTAACGATAACGATTCATTTTTGATTAACCATATGAATAATATAAAAAACGATAACCACCAATTGTTTATTCAATCACGTGATTTATAATTATTTTATAAATCGAATTAAATTTTTTTCTAAATAGAAATAATGAATGTTAAATATTCTTGTCATTAACGTCTTTATCTTGCTAAAATCTGAAGCTTTTCTTGATTTTTGCTGTTAATGCTATTTATTTTCGAGTACAGATTCCATCAACAGTTGTAATCGGTCGGCAGCAAAAAAATTTATTTAATTCTTTATATGCAATTGAATTTACCGTTTTAAAATTAATTTGGGAAGAATAAAGAATCCCAAAATTCAAGATTTATCGTTACAAAATCATTTATGGTCACCTATTTTCTTTTCTTTCATTTTATATTAGAGAATCTGAATCATTATTGCCTGTCAATGAGCAATTTTTTTCCTTTCTTTCTATTTGTGAAGATTCCTTTTTTTTTCAACTTTTGTTTCTTAATTTAGGAACGGAATTTTCTCTTTTCGATCCTAAAAGGGTTAAAAAATATATATTTATTTTGGAGTGCGAGAACGACAGTTTTCACGATGATTATTCTTTTTCGATTTATTGTGGTTCAACCGGACTTTATTGTCAATCAAATTATGATTTTTTCTGAAAAATATTTATAGTTAATATAATAACTTTCAAATCGTTAAATACAAATTTATCAACTTCAGTATAGTATTCAATACCTTTCTTTACATTGTGAAATTAAAGAATTTACACAAGCCTTCTGTAAAAATTATTGTATCACGTAAAAATATACAAAGGCTCATTTGGAAATTCAATTACAACATTTTCTTATATCGAATGAGCTAATAATAATTTTTAATCGTTTTTTCTGGACCGAGAATTAATATGAAATAATCGAATCAATACTTTGATAAAATATTTTATCGAAATATTTTTTTACAGAACTATCTTGTTTTTGTGCCACAAGTCTGAACGTTAACGATCGAATAGTAAATCATCTAAATTTATTACGAATATCTGATTCTTTTCATATCCCATTATTAAATACCAATAAACTAGTTTTGCTGAAAAGATTGCACAACCCATCTCATATTTAAGTTCAGATTGATAAAAATTTATTAATTTTTTTCGGATGAGAATAAAAAGAAATTATCAAAAAAAAAATTCATTTTATTTTTTGTTTGTGATCTTTATCGCACAAACTTTATCGTAGAAAACCTTCACTTTTCAATATAAAAAATGATTGAAATAAATATCATTGATTTCAGAATGCATAATCAAAGTATAAGCTTTGGTGCCGCCGGAATGCTTATTAAAATTTAAGTATTATTTTATCGAATGTTCAAGGATTCCGTGTTTAGGGTGATTAGGATTCAAATCTAAGTTTATATATAGGAAATAAGTTTTCGCAAATATTGTTGATCTCATGAAAAACCACTACTAAACACTTATCAAGATCGTATTCAAATAGTTATTTTGTAATTTAGCATAATTTTTGTACTTGAGAGGTGAAGAAAAGAATTCATTGCTTTGTTTCGTTTTGCTTTTTTTGTAAAATGTTAAAATATTGTGTAACTTTATATAATAAAGCGAGATAAATCTAAAAATAAATTTACAAATTATACTATTGAATTTTTTTATAATAAACTACATAATCGTTATTTATTAAAATAATGCATTTTTATTCTTCCGATAACTTTATACTTTTTCTACAATTTGCACTCCAAATTTATTCTAAATTGTTATCTCTTTCGTGTAACAGCTCGTTTTTTCCAAAAAAATATCATTTACGCTTCAAGAAATAATAAATAAATCCTTTATGCACAGCTCCTAAAAAAAAAAATTTTCTTTGTTGTTTTTCAAGAAAGCGAGTTGTCACTTTGTTTTTTTTTAAGTCATAATTCATTCATTTACAGTTTGAATTTGTCTGAATGCTAACTTAAACCGAAGTTATTAAAGATTCAGGATTTTTTTATTAGTAATAGTCAGCAAATAATTAGGTCGGCTCGGCATGTAAGTTTCACAAAAAATTCAAATAGTAAAATTTGCACACCCCAGTAACAAATGGGAAAACAATTGCGGCAATTTCAAACTTTACGATTCATTTCCGCTTGTAATATGCGGTATTGTTTGTTTATATCCATGCTAAAAAATTACCAAGCCGTCTACCCAGTTCCGTGAAAGATAATAAAGATGGGAAAACAGACTAAATTATATAGGGTTTCGTGGGGTGAAAACAAATATACAGTTATTGGGTTTTTTTCCTTTTTTTGCTTTCTTTAAATTTTTATATCAACTTCCTCCATTGTATACGTTTTGTCAACAAACTATTTCACAAAAAATATTTTTGTAGTGCTGGTTTTTAATGTATGGTATGATACAAAGAAACCTTCTTTACTAATTTGATAAAATCAGGTTAGGTAAAATTAACCGAAATTTTTAGCTAAATTTATGCCACTTCTCTCTTTTTTTTTTATTTTTTATTTTTATTTTTACCAAAATTGGGTTATTTTAGCTATTTAATACCCAATTTTTAACTTTATAAATATTTATAACGAAAAAATATTTGTACAGTAAAATTCCGAAATTAAATAAAAGGTTAATTGAAATTGAATAAAAAAAAGAAAGAATAATATTTAAGAGAATCAAGTATAAACCTAATTTTAAGCATCTCACTACATGATCAGCATATCCGATTTTTTGTGAAAAAAAAAATCCTAGATGCTAAATAACTATTCGACCAACACGTCCAATTTTTGGGAAGAATTCTTATTAAAAAGCTAATTAATAAATAGGAAAGGGTAAACTAACGTTAAAAAATTAATCATATTAAACCAATAACAATGTAATAATAACCTACCTTTCAAACTTTAAATTGCCATTTAGAAGAAATCATTTCGTATTTATTCACGGTTTGTAAAGTCATGTTGTTGTGAAGAACATCCCGTCTTACAATAATAATAATAGATGAAAATTGGATGGATTCGATCCCAGGAATATTAGATATGTGTTGGAGACAGCCCACTAAACTAATATATTTTTCAAGATCTTCCAACCAGTCCAAATAAATAAATACTTAAAATTAATCCCTTTGATAATTTAACAGATCGATAATCCCCATTTAGCTCAACTATAGATTATGAAAACCTTTGATAGTAGTTAACCTTTGTCTTTAATAAGCTTATTCTAAAGAAAAGTAAGAGGTATATACTCGCATAATCAAATACATTAAAATGAAAATTGCAAATAAAAAACAAATAAAATAATAAATACTTTTAATTCAGATTACACAATTAACTTGGATGATAAATATAATATACTATATACACGGAATTAAAATCATTGATTTATTGTATCACATCCTTGCTTCATATAAAAATATCATAAAACTTATAATTTCAAAATAAATAATAAAAACATGGCAAAATTTATTCATTGCGTGTGCAATATTATCGCATCTCTATGTATCACGTGATATTACTATGATACATCAGTTAGAGCGTCCTTAACCTAAGGTGGGGGGGGTGTAGACCTTTATCCTAAACCAGGGTGTATGATAAGATTTTTTTTTTGATTTTTTTTTTTTACAGCTCACTTCGTTTACTACTCCATTTACTGTAAATTTCGTTTTAGAAAAGTTATTTCTTTTTTTACAGGTTTTATTTTATTTTATTTATTTTTATTCTATGGTTGAACCAATTTTTTGAATATAAAAATGCCGAAATATACATATAATAAAAAATGTAATGAATAAATAAATATTAATATACTGTATTGTTAAGATAGTCTATTGTTATGTCAACTGCTTTATAGTTATAGAAGCTTACATGGCTATTATATTCTATTAGTAAAAGATATAGTAAAATGTAAATTATGTATTTAATAATCATTTTTAACAAATAGAATAAATCATGTTTTATTCAATAATAAATCTTTTAAATGAAAATAAAAGGTTGCGAGAAATATTTTTTTCACTATTCCTTTAAAACACTGCACTAAATATTGCAAAATTTGTTTTAAGTTGAGTATTTCTTCGTTCGTTATATTTTTCTTTGAAAACATTGCGAAAATTCTAAGATATATGTAACGCAAACAAAATTGGGCAAATAAAACTCATCAAATCTTATAGTACACCCGGGTTTAGGATAAAGGTCTACACCCCACCATAGGTTAAGGATGACCCATCAGTTAAGGTCTGATCATGTGATCAAGTCACAAAAATCTGTTTACTGTCATACCGATAAACATAAACAATATCCCCTTTATTATATTCAGTTTTTTTCTACACTTTCTTTTAATAAAGAACACTATTTTTTCATTTGACAAATATAAAGTTTAAAAAACTACTGCTTTAACACTTGTTATGCTTGTTTAAGTTCTTTTTTATATTTGCAAAGTAGTTTAATCATTTATTACCATAAAAAACAAGTTAAACAACTCAAGTTGTAATTTGTGAAACATTACAGTATGGAAGTTGACGATAATACTTCACAAGTAAGTCTATTTTGCATATTTTTTATCAGAACAAACAAAGAAACAAGAATTAAATAGAAAGTAGTTAATTTATTAGCATTTAATTTATTTAGGTATTGAATTATTATTTAATCAATAGAACTTATTTACTTTTATTAATCAATTAAATAGCAAAATGAAGTTGAAATTCTTATTCTTGATTTGAAATTAGAAATTTTGAGTTTACAAAATATTCCTCATTAACTTATCCTATAGAGATTTCTGTTAGTTCAAGATTTAACTCTTGGGAAATTGCTAAAGATTATTTAAAAGAGTATGGAAAACAAAAGAATTTGTAACTAATCAATATCAAGTTATATATGATAAGCAATTATCAAACACGACTAAACGAAATGTTAAAAAAAGAACATTTTTCTTGTGAATATGCCAGAAAGCATAAACCTATCAAGTTACAGCCAATTGAATAATAACGTAATAAGAGGTCAAAAAACTGATTGTAAATGGTATGTTAATTTGAGTAAATCTAATAGCGGTAATTATGTGCATATAACATCTATTCATCTTGAACATAATCACAAAATACTTACTAATAATATAAAATTTGTTATACATTTCGAACAAATCTATCGATAAAACCAATCAAAATTTGATTACTTTTGCATAAAAATCATTTACAAGTGAGATTGATATATTAAAATTTTATTTCCTGCATTCTTCTTCAATTGTTCTACTTGCTTTCCAGGAATAAGTATGAAACGATATATTTGTCTAGGGAATGAAAATTAAATTATTCGAAAATTCCTTAAGATATTTTTGGATGAAAATTACCTTTTGTTTCAATCTTCGTCACACATTCCTTTTTTCAAACAACATCATTTTCAAATTATCATATAATTCAAATCCTTTATGTCTGTATTAAATGAAGATTTTTAATATTTCTAGGGATTGAGACAGTTCTATTAGTTCTATTTCGGTTCCTCTTCGATTCTACTTAAGTAAATTAAAACTTTGAGCGTTAAGTTAAATTAATCAATTTAAAAAATTTTTGACTGGTTATCAAACAAATTCGTCCTATTATTACCTTTAATTTGATGACTCTTGGAACCTGTCCTGTTTGATTTTTAAAATTTGTGACTCAGGAAATCCCAGAATATGCTGAAATTATAATCAGTTCCAGAACTGACTCGGAGTTGCTCCTTTTGAACCGTCCCCATCCCTAAATATTTCACATAAAACATTACATCATTTTGCTGTATAATCAGGATTTCCATAAAACTGAGAATTTTTTTAGTTGTACAAATGGATTAGATTAATTCCAAGTAAACAACGCTCGATGCAATTACTTTTAATTTTGCACTGAGTTAGTATCTAACACCTTCTGAGTGCATACGTGGTATTTCAAAAGATTTCAATAAATATTATCAAATTAACTTACTGTAATTTGATTATGGGACGTTCGTCAAGAAAGTCTTGATTGGAAAAATTTTCTTAAGAATTACCTTTAAAAAAAATTCCAAGTTTAAACCCACACCCCGGATGAGAATGAAACATCTGCAGTACTATTTTGAATAGAAATTTTTTTAAATTATGAAAATTAAAAAATAAAAACTCCATATTCTAAAAAAACAAATTTATTAAATAAATTAATTGTAATAATATGGTCCAAAACAATCCAACTCTAAAAAGTTAAAAAAAAAAAAGATAGCTGTTATATAATAAAGCGAATGATAGTTTAAGGAATGTTTGAATATCTAAATTCGTAGGGCTTCTTCTTAAATTTATGGTGATAAAAAAAAATAAGTATTTATCTATTTTTGGTTGTCCAAGTCATTAGTACCATTGTATAACTAAATAATTGTTCGACCGAGTACAAGTTGTGTAAGTTGGTGTGAAGATAATAAAATTTATTTATTAAGAAATATGTTAGATAACAAGATAAAATAATTTAACGCGATGTAATTTTTACTATTTAAAAGACTACCTTTCTTCACGTGTATTCATAACAATAAAGCATTTTCTAAAGGTATTGAAGGCCAATCTTAATTCATCACATTATATTTTAATTCCGACCAGAATTAAAAGTTAAATTCAATATATCATATATGGAAAGAGATGATGTCATCATAGTAAATGTTTGATTACGTAGATCGCGTAGTTTATTGGCTATTCATTTGTTTTCTCAGCCACCTCTTGGAAAAATTATAAAAAGGATCTCCGAACCTTAGTTTGTCACCTTTATTCCAAAATATTTTTTAATTTGGTACGTATCAGTTTTATTAACATTTGAAAGATTTGAAAGGAAAATATTTAAAAAATGTTTATTCAATCATTTTTAGGAATTTTATAATAATGTCATTTAGAGCTAGACCAAAGGTATTACGTAGAGAAATGCAAAGGCGACGACTTATTTCATCACTTACCATTAATTCCTTTACTTCAAACCTTGCCCCAACCTCGACAGCTGTATCCTCTTTTATTCCCTCTTCTTCTACAGCTGTCACTTCTTCTGCTTCTACAGCTGTAACTATAATTCCTCCCCCTCCCATTATTTCAGTTCCTCCCCCTCCCCTTGTTACAGTCCCTCTCCCTCCACTTGTTACTGTCCCTCCACCACCTCCTGTTACAGCTGTGACTTCTTTTTCTAGGTGGCCAGAGCCTATGGATCTCGATCCACCGGGCATTTTTGTAGAAACCCCTTACATTCCTCCCCCTAGTCGATGGCCGGAGCCAATGGATCTTGATCCTCCTGGCATTTACGTTGCCATCGATTATGGATTTTACCCCTTTCCCCTTCGTTTTTAGCTGGCCACCTCTCCTTCTTTTTCGTCGTCTTTGAAATTCTCAAATAAAAAAAAAAAATAAAATTATAAATAAAAAAAAAAAATTTAAAAAATAAAAAAAAAAAAAAAAAAATACTTCCCCCTTTGAAAAATTTCACTAGGGTGCTTATCTTTTGATAAGCATGACTACGATACTTGATGTATCGTATCTTTTATATGAAGTTGGCTGCTTTTGTCGTTCCTTTTTGCATTTAAAATAATCCCTAATTGGCCACTTCATCCACATTTTGTAGTTTAGAATTATTTTTTTGTTTTTTTTTTTTTTTTTAATTCTGTTTTATGTATTTTGATGATGTCTTGAGGTGAAATTTTTTTAAACCTATTTTTATGACCCTATTATATTCGTATGCACTTTCTGTTTTTTATTTCACCTCAAATATTTTAATTAACCTGAACGAAGCTTGCCACCTCTACGCGGTGTCCAGGAGAAACAGTTATAAGTCCATTTATATCTGGCTAAGCGCAAGCATTTATTGATTATATTCATGTAAAATTAAATTGATAAATTATACAATTTTTTTTTTAATAAAGAATTATAGCATAAACTAATAAAAAATAAGGACTGACTGCACTTGATATTTTACAATAAATTTGTCATTATAAAAATGGTTATATATATTTGGTAACAAAATTTTATAATATATTTTGAACTGAAATTATACGCGCCTCAAGTTCGAATTCTTTTAAGTTGATTGATAAGTAAAATTTTGTGTTAGATATTGTGTTCTTATGTTCGATCTGCAAAATGATATAAACAGCAATGAGACGTGCACAATGTAGTACAACATTAAATTATATAAATTGTACTAATTTTTTTTTTTTTTTCAAAAAATTATAACAATGTCAAAAGGTAGCGATATATAAGATGTAACATATCATATTGATTGGTTAGAGAAATCGATTGCCGAAGAACATATTAAATATTATAAATTCTCGGATTTCCAAATGAAAGTTACATAGGGAAGGGTTCATATGGAAAGGTTTGTCGAATTAGTTGGAAAAAGAAACAAATTTTCGCCATCTTTTAACAATTCACAAGTCATCATCAATGAAATTGTGGAAGAGGTATAACAATCAGTAGTTATGTAAGTGAAAAGAAAAGTTTAAATTATTAAATACTTGCTTTATTTATTTAACACAGTTGAAACTGCATCGGAATGTTAATTATCATGAAAATATAATATGGTTATATGGTATCACGATGGCAAAACCCAGTGAGTATTTTATTGAATCTTTAATATTTTTTTACTTTTAATTTATAAATGCTTTTTGTACAGATGGATACTCTTTGGTCTTAGAATACGCTGATAGCGGTACATTGAACGATTATTTAAATAAACATTTCAGTGAACTTAATTGGGATGACAAATGCCAGTTGGCAGCTCAACTTTCAAATGCTGTAGAATTTTTACATGAAGCAAATATTATCCATCGTGATCTGGTAATAATAATTTTTCTAATTCTGTCTTGCTAAAGTTATTGATGATTAATATTATTAATTCAAAATTATACAAAAGTATGACGGCAATATACTATTACATCAGCAATAAGTTAAATTAGCAGACTTTGGTTTATCAAGAAAAATTACAGAAACGTCAAGTAATTCATCAAAAATATTTGGTATCATACCTTATGTGGACTCAAAACGTTTAAAGGATAGTTATTACAAATCAAATAAAATGTCTGATATCTATAGTATTATTGGAGTACTTTTATGGCAAATTTCAAGTGGATATAAACCATTTTATGGCTTAGATTATGATGTGAGTTTATCCTTAAATATTATAGGTAGAAAAGGAGAGAAAATAATTGACGACACACCACATGAATTCTTTATCCTATATCAAAGTAAGTAATGATAATATAATTTTATATAATTATTTTCTTTCGTTACTAATTTACTTATATTATAATGTTGGAAAAATGAACCAAATGAACGTCCAAACATTCAGGAAGTTGTTTCATCTCTTGAAGCAATAATTCATCTCAAACAATATAACACATGTATTGACAATATTAATGACAATGAATGTTATAGTAATGAATCTAAATTAAGCAAAAGAACTTCAAATTATGATAATATTCATAAATTAGATATTACTAATTTTAAACAAGAATATTTCTAGTCGGGTGATGGTAATATAACTGATGTAAAGAGAATTTCTTCAAAAGTAATCAATACTGATGATGATGACGTAGAACTTATTGAAACCAAATATTAATACGAAAGCGTCAATCCGCGGTGGAATAGATGTCACAACAATCATTTCATAACTATTTGCAAATTTTTTACCACTTATTACAGAAGTAACCAAGACTTTCAATGAAATCGTAGAGATATATATAACGGCTGAATATAATAAAAAAAAATGTGGGATTTTGTTGGATAGAGTCCAAGTTGTAGATAAAGCCGTAAGAAATTTAAAAAACCGCAGAGATAAAAATGAATTATTTTTTTAAGCAAGAAATTTTTATATTTTACAGAAGTTAGTTCATATCATTGATAAAATTCGTAAATTTGTTGAAGAAATTTCTCAGATTAAAGGATTACCAAAGTATATTCGTGCAAAAAGTATTGAAATACGTGTAAAAAAATTATTGAATGAATTTGATTCTACTATATACCTTCTGCAAATTCTTGGATGTTGACTTCAGCTTACGTGCTAACAAAGATGATCGGGACATTAAGTCTAATATCGAAGATTTATTCCAGGTAATGCATGATAAAATTAATTTTTTTTAATTCATGTAATCTTATTTATAAATCTCTTACTTAGTACCTTAAAGATATTGGCAGCGATATCACTGACACGAATTAAAATGTCTCGGAAAGGGTCGTACACTACAGTGAATCAAATAAGATATCAATCATCAACAGATCAATCAGATGTATTCCAAAGTGAGTTACTTGAATATAATGATTTTGAAGAAGTAGGCGATCCCATTAAATATCAAAAAGTAAGAGCATTTAAAAGAAATCATGGATTGAATGATTATGTCGCATTAAATTTGGCGGCTGATAGGGATAGCAGTGAACGTGATAAAAATAATATTAGAAATCAAGTCAAAATCTTAAAAAAATTGAGAGCATGGTTTAACTTCACATGAAGATAAATTATATTTGGTGACGGAATGGGCCGATTATGGCAATTTACGTGAATTTTATAAAAAGTATGGTCCATTAAAGTTAAAATGAAAGTATGTCTTGCTCTTGACATTGCTAGAGGCTTAAACTTATTGAGCGCTGTTTCGGTAATATATATTTTAATTTATTCATCCATCAAGAAAATTTCTTATCAAGAACTAACTTGAATTTACCTTTGGTGATAAAATTGTCTCGATAGATCGTTCATCGTGATATAAGAGCCGAAAATATTTTAATTATCCATCATGGAATTGCCAAAATTGCAAATTTTAAATCAAGTCGAGCAATTACTGATGGTACAGGCAATCAAGCTGCTACACTAAAAACTATACGATATTGCGCTCCGGAAAAGTTAGACGAAGGTTCGTCATATAATTATGATACCAAATGTAAAAATTATAGTTTTGGTATACTGCTTTGGGAAATTGCTGAAGAAAGAATTCCTTATGAGAAATTTGGTGATGTTATGATTATACAAGAGCATGTATGTCTCAAAAAATACCGAGAAAAGTTTTCTTCGTGGTCTCTTTTACCAAAAGAATATACAGAACTTGCGGTAAAATATATTTATTATTTAAATAATAAACCTTTTGCTCTTTATTTTTAAATATTAAGCTGTAAATTTACTATAATAGCTGTTAATCACGATCGTACATTTCGACCTCAATTTTCAAAAATCTTTACCACACTTCAAGAAATTTATAAAAAATGTTGTATGCCATCATCATTTCATATTGACCCTGCGTCAGATGATTCAGTTAATTTTACTTTATCAGAAGATTATGCAGATGAAACTATGATTATACCAAATTTTGCAGATTTTGATTACCTAACAATAGATGAAGCAGCGAAACAACATTTACTTCCTGATGGAAACCGCGAATCAACTTACAAATGTTTTGAAGCATATGCAAAATCAGGTGATGTGAGAGCAAAATATTATAAAGCATATTATATTCAACAAAAATTAGTTAGTCTTGATTTGGACCAATCAGAAAAAGATAAGATAATAGCAGAATTACATAAAGAAGCAGCGGATGAAGGAGATGAATTTCCTGAAGCCCAATTACGTTATGGTTGTTGTTTAATTAAAGGTGCAGGAGTCCAAAAGAATCTAAAAGAAACTGCTTTATATTTTACCAAAGCCGCCGAAAATGGACAAGTCATTGGTATGTTTAATGCCGCTACTTTATATTTCTCTGGTGGTGCTGGTAAAAAAGATGAAGCATTGGGAAAAAATATATTAGAGCAGCTGCTTATAAACAGCATAAGAAAGCTATTGAATATTGCAAGAAAAATGGTTTACCTTTGTAATACTTTTTTTTTATTATTTCAACGAAAATTACTTGTTTATTATTATTTCTGTTGAATTGGTGGATATCAATTAATTAATCATAATCATAAAGGGTATACCTAAAGGTATATTACTTAAGTGTATGGAATAAATTCTTTAAAAGTATTCTCGTAATGAAATACATTTTTCAACTTTGTTTCTTTTATAACATTAGATAATTAACGAAAATAATAATTATAAAATTAATTTCGAAGTTGCATTCAAACGTTTTATTCTAAATAAATAATATAATCAAGGGTAAGCAAAAAAAATATTATGGGAACTTAAAATTGGTTAATGCATAATTATTAAAAGGGATTTTAAAGTAGGAATCACAAAAATTAATCTTAACCAGTAAACATAAACGAAAAGCGAATTTCTTTAAATTAATCCAATATTCATCAAGACGGTCATTTGAAAGTTGACGAGGCATACTTCTATTTTCATTGAAAGGTGTGAAACTTTTAATCACACTCGGATTTTGTATTTTACAATCGCTTCTAAAATTATTGGTACCTGTAATAATGATTAGAGAAAGTTATCTCTGCAGTATATTAATAATCTAAGCTCCTCCAATTATAAATTTTTTATATAATAAACATTTAACTCGTGAAGATTTTAGGTGAACTATACTGTATAATAATTTGATTACCACAATATCAGAAATACTTTTCCACAGTTACCAAAGCTTGATTGATAAGTTGCTTTTTTAAATTGGTTAAGATCGGGTTACGAACATAGTAAATCATTTGATCTCTAACGTGATTTTAATAGCAAACCTCCCAATTGTTCAAGCGACGAATAAATTATAACGAAAACATAATCCCAACGCTCTCTTTTTTATGTCAATTAGAGAATAAGGTATAATGTTATTTAGTATCTCCCGAATTATTTTTTTTTGTTGTCTAAAAAACACTTGTAAGAATATTTGGATTTGTTTTTAAATTGAAAAAAAATGTGACAATATTTGGTGTTGTGAGCTCTAAAAAAAATTTTGAAATAAATAAGGAAATTGCTACAGTAATTTTATTAGAAAATGATTGTTAAATTGAATATAATTACTTTTCTCATGATTTTTCCAGAGATCTCTTTTTCTTTGATTCATACGTCCTTTACTTGCTTTCGTTATTCTAAATTTATTATTTTTTTCGTTGTAACTTTGTGCCTCGTTATTTTTCATGTTTTTTATTTCTCCGATTTTTATTTTAATTAAATTCGGAAGTGTAGAGCGCCGAAGTTGATTAATTATTTATATAATGTCTTTTACTTCATATAATTACATAATTTAATTAATAAAAACTTTCTGCTTACATTTAAATTTGTTTATGAATATAAACGTAAGAACTGAAAACTAGATCCAATATTGTTCGTCAATAGACAAATAAATATACAAATAAAACCTGATGATCAATCACTCAAAGCGAAGCTTTTTTATATTAATAAAGACTGTATATTATCGAGTATTAAAATGACTTCATCCAAACAAGAAACCTCAACGTCAAACAAGAGTTAAAAAACACTTAATACACTCATTGACAAAGATTCCACTTAAAACAATCTACCGAACCTTAAAAAAATTAGAGATTCTGAGATGTAAAGCAAAAAGATGATAATGACCGTATTAATAATAACACCATATGCATCTTGAAAAATCGAGCAATATATTTGAAGGCAGCTCTCACTTTCTGCTAGATCTGTTGCTGCTAGTTTAGAAGATATTGAAGTCAACAGTATCTAGACATATTGCTGATCTTGGATACTGAGTTGCATTTCTCTTTATATACTAATGCTTTATATACAAAATAGTGCGTGTTGAATGGGTCCAAAATCATAAGATCTCGATTGAAAAAAAACTCTATTTATTGATGAAACTGTTTTCCAAATATTCCGTGATACAATAAAGATTGGTATAAAATGCAAGATCAATTTGTTCAATTTCAAAGACACTTAATAAATATTTGCATGGGTGGTATTTACATGAAATATATAATAAGCTTGTTCCGTTTTAGGTGAATAATGAACGGAATATTTAATACAGAAATGTTTTTCCAAAGTGCGCAGCATATTAAAAGGTAGATGGCGGCTGCAGCAAGACAATGATCCTAAATATACTTATTCGCATAGTTAAGGATGCAATTTTATGATATACTTATGTCTATTTTTTAGTCTCTTTTTGGATATATTTTAATTTCAGTATGTATGAACTAATGATTACTAGCTAAATGAGTATTACCTTGAATCAGCTTCTAATTTCATAAATCTCAAGGAACAGTTATATAAGTAAAATGTATCATTTAGTATAATTTAGTATAGCAATCAAAAATAAAGGCTAAACTATCTATGTTGGCTAGCCACCATCACCATTACTCATATTATCAAATATTTAAATTCAGACAACAAAACATAATTTATAACCTAAGTACCATGATGGTTATAATATCAACTGTCTATAATCTATAATTTTTATTCAATCCAAGTTATACAGCATTATAATAAATATAATAAAACTCTGTACTAGAGATAATTTCTTGCAAAAATAAGACACATTACATACGCTATATACTTTTCATTAAGTAAAAGAAAGTTGTGCTTTGTTGTTTGGGGACGAATAATAAAAGCTTCAAGAGGAAAATAAATATGTTATCTATATGCGGGAAAATCAAGAAATCATAAATTATAGATGCATATTTTTTAATAACAATTCTATTTATTATGATTTATTAATACTTATTTCTCTTAGTAAAAAACTTAAAAAACAGCAATTTTTAAACATATATCTATTAAATTTTTCTTAATAAAAAGTATAAAGATTAGACTAAATATAGTTACCTGAAAAACTCTCGGGTTTCGACAGGGTTGTCAAAACTGTAATTATGTAATGTTTATGATGTTGTCTTAAAATTATACTCTTTTTCGTCATTTATATTAAATTCTTTAAAAGAATGGAAGAACCACCTTTTTAAAATCACGCAAAAAGGTAGCTTGTTTTTAATAATATAATTTAACAAATCTTTATTTTTAGGCGTATTATACTTTTGAAAACTTACTGGAAAGAACATCTTAACGAACTTATTAATATATTTATAGAAGACGAATTACTTTAATTATAAAAAAGCAACAATTTTATGCAAAAACTATATTTTAAGATATAGCAACTTTTTAATTGTAATACATCTATGATTATTTTTGATTATTATTATTTTTTATTTTTTATTCTTAATATTTTTTTTGAAAAAATATAGATGAAAGTACCACCGATAATACTGCAACTATAAAAAGATACCTTTTGTCAAACACTATTGATACCAAAATCAACCGCAAGGATTAAAAAACTAAGTTTTTTGGGATATAAAAGTTTTCGTTTTTTTATATTATTTTATTATATTTCTTAAATTTATTATAATTGTTATTTTTATTATATTGTTGTGAATGAAATTGATTTTCGTCTGAAGTTGGAATTCAGACGAACTTCGAGTGTCTGAAATTGAGATTCCAATTTCAGACACCCTTTTTGTTATTTGAATTCCAACTTCAGACAACTTATAAAAAATTATTTTAACTAATCACAATATTGCCAATTTTTTTTTTTTTTTACAATTTCGTAAATATAGTTATCTTTAAATTTTGCATTTCAGAATTTTAGCTTTTAGCCGAATTATAATTTTAATTTCGCGGCATTTATTTATTAAAATTTGTAGCATTAAATTTCCAATTTTATTTTATTTTATTTTATTTTTTTTTTTTAAGGATATTATTTATCGTTCACATTCGGGCTGCTGTTTAATTTAGGTTTTTCTTTTTTCTTTTTCGATTTTTATTTTTATTTATTTTTAATTTAACTTTTTTAATTTCGATTTTATTTTTATTTAGTTTTTTGGCAAATAAATAAGTTTTTTTTTTTAAATACATTTTTATTTTTTATTTTAGTTTTATTTTATTTCTATTTTATTTTCATGGTTTTTTCATGGAGGTTTTTCGACCGCGTCAGTTAAATAAGTGATTTTATTCATTTTCGTTTTCCTCTATAATTTCAGGTCTTTTTTTATTAAAACTTCAAACCGAAGTGTTTCAACCAGAAATAATCATTCAATTAGAAGGACATGTTAAAAATATTCACTTTTTTATTCTTTATAATTCTTTTAAAACAGCAAATAGCAAATAGAAAAGAACTCCTACCTTTAAGAGTTACCTGTATAATGATCCTATTTTGAAGCTAAGAGGCGAATTTTAAAATAAAAATTACATTTTAATTATAGAGAAAAGGATCGTTAATTTTTTTTATTACAATAGAGTAGTAAAGAAAAATAAATAAAAAGAAACAGTTAAAAATTCATAAAATTTTTTTAATTAAAATAAATTTTTTATGTACAGTAAATGTAAATCATATTACTTTAATTTAATTTATAAATGTATAATTAGTATAAAGTTCAGATTTGTCTAAAGTTCAATTTCAGATACCTCGTGTCTATAATTCAGATTTTATCTGAAGTTCAATTTCCGATATCCTAATTTCAGACGGCCTTGTATCTGAAATTAGAATTAAATAGTTACACAAAAATTGACCAATATGATTATGACTGAAATTGGAATTCAGATAACAAAAAAGGGTGTCTGAAATTAGAATTCCAATTTCAGTTTCAGTCACAACAGCGCCATAAATAAAATCAATTAGAATAGAGAAACGATCGATTTTACTTTTTTGAATCGATTGCATAAGAAACACTTTTTACGGTTGCTTTTGTTGTAATTGCCGCTTCATTATAAAACAGCATCCTCTTTTACCTCGCGGTGATTTACGACATCTTACCTTTTATAGCATGTTTTGTATATAATATCTCCCTATGGGTAGATATTTCTTCCGCTAACTAGAGATGGATCTATCAAACATTTTTTCTTCTTTGAAGCACTGATCTGGTGCAATTTGGTGTTGTTGGTGTTGTCATTTACGAGCTATTTTCTGCATCAAAAAAAAATAGTTTGCTAACTTCTCAAATTCTTTTATATATTTTTTTTTTTTAAGAAAGTATTACGTGCCAAAATATTTATAATTTGATGTCTTATCACGTCATAGATGTACAGCACACTAAAAAAAATATACAGCAGCTCTACTGTCAATAACTTAGTTTTTGAGAAGATTCATTGAGGCCTCCATTAGAAATTCAAGTCAATTTCTGCAATTTCGATTTTGATTATTGTGTACACGCTACATTTTAACAGACAATTGTTTTTAGAAATAAAAGATAATGACTATTGCCTTGAGAATTTTCAGTAATTTTTTTGTCGCCCACTGCCTTGATTACGTTCAAGAATTGCATTTTTTAATATTTTTTAATATTTTATTTGTAAATATTTAATGGAATGTTTGTTTGTGTATATGTACTTATAATAAATTAAAAGCTGTGGCTTAAGATCTGATGGCTATGACTAATAATATATAATCATTCACGTGTTTATTAGTCACGAATTAAGCTCAAATGTTTTATTTTGCTTTCAAATATACCAATTTAGCATGCAAATCATGAGGGTAAAGGATTTCTTAAAGATCGAAATAAAGAAGTTTCATTGAAGAATATTACAGATTGAATGAAGAACCATAATTTCAGGTGTCATTGTCATATCTCTTTGTCCTTCAATATATATATTCCTTAATGATCGAATAGTATAACTACCTAATTGTTTTAACCTATCAAAGATCACGTGATTTTATATTGTAAATTTTAGCTTTTAACGTTTTTCGTAATGAACTTTGATACAACCTCTATGCATTCTACATTTTACGCCAAACTTAATTTTTTCCAAAGCTATTCAATAGTATTTTTATGCGTTTACTTGTACATTACTCATTCTAGCATTACTTTCATGTTTTTGGTTCGTAAATAATTTCTTTTAGCAACGTATGAAACATCCTAAAGAAGTTCATCATTTTAAACATAAATTAAATAACAAATCATTTATTGCATTTTGTAGATATTTATTTAGAATTCCCTATTGGTGCCTTTGAACATATTAATGAGCATTACTTTAAACGCTTTAAATCGTCAATCGCAGTCTCTTAAATGTTAGAAGTTACTGCATATTGACTTGAAAGAATTCATTGATTTAAGTTGATTTAAGTGCCAAATAATTCTAGACGCAATTCTAAAATTAGAACAAAATCATATAGAAGAACTTTACTAGCCTTGCTTATTTTCGGATGGATAGATCTCAAATGGTTTTTATTTTAGTGTGACTATAATAAATACGCCAAAGTCAAATTTTGAATTAAAGGAAAAGTTGTCGGACAAAAAATTGAAATTTATCTTGCACAACCACACCATTTTGTTACATCAGACCGCGGCCAAATATTATTAAGTTCAATAAACAATTCACAAATTAGATGAAGAATTTCTTTCGATTCTTGTTGTATACACGATCTATAATGGTTTCTTAATGAAAGATGTTTGTCGCATACTTACAATTTACTTTTAGTAGGACAAACGATATATTGAGGCTTGTGCCCTTAA
>CAJVPP010000948.1:0-24299 GCA_910592005.1 Funneliformis mosseae | reverse complement strand
TAAACTAAATTAAGACCGACCCTGCACTTTCCCAGAATCTATTCCCAACCTAAGCTAAAAATATCATATTCCAGTAACAAACCAAATGAGAAAGGGCTTGGCCACTACGGCACCAAAAATCCAACCAGTGGGATCCGTATCGGACCATTTTATTGACAGATTCGTTAATGTAGGTGGAAGGAGTAGCGCTTGTGACGTGATATCCTGTTGCAGCAGTGTTTTCTTTCTTTGTTTTTAAGTTTTATGTAGCTTAAATTAAATTATTTATTTGGAGTAAAAATTTAAAATTTATAGTTAATTTGTGTAACATGCTATTTTTGTATACAAAGACTCCAAAAGACATTATTAACCGTGCGTAATAAAAAATTATGATATTGTTTTATTTAACTCTTTTTTTTTATATTAAAATTCCGTGTTTTTGTTTTTTTTTCATTTTTTATTGTTATTTTTTTTTTTTTTTAAATTCGTATTAGAGATATTTTTTTATTTCGTCATTTCTTACTATAATTAAAAAAAAAAGCAAGATAAATAAATAGATAACCTTAGTTTCGTGTACTTATGGAAATTAATGTTAGCTTTTTATTTTATTTCGTCTTATTAAATTTATAATTTATTATGTAATAAGATTTTGCATATTAGATATGTAATACAAATCCATTTTTCGTCATAATAACTCATTATTATTGAAAAAAAAAAGGTATTATTTTCCTAACTTAGGGTAAATTTTACCGTTGTACAGCAGATATCAATTTTATTTACCAAATTGGTGAATACTATTTATAAAATTTCCATTTAAGGTTTTTGACAATTTTTAGCATGTTTAGAGGTTAATGAAACTTATTTTAATATAAATCGTAAATTTAAACCAAACAATAAACCATGAATTTAAAGTTCATATTTTTGAATTTTAAATATGAAATATCTTTTTTTATTGCACGATAATCTTCCACCGAATATTTTTTTTTCATTTATAAAAATAAGCATTTTTCCGGTTGCACTGAATATAATACATATAACAATGTGCCAACTATTTGCCATGTATCACTATAAGAACAAAATAAATAACATGTTTCACATTTTACAAAGTTTCAAGTGTTTTTTTTTTTTTTTTTTTTTTTTTTTTTTTTTTTAGGGTTCAGTTCTTTGTGATCAGTCAGGAACTTGGTTTAAAGTTGTATATTTTATATATGACTTGCCTCATGCACTCAATGCATAATATATGAAATTTATTAAATTTATTTTATTTATTTTATATATTTTGTAAACCAGATTCAATTTTTTTCAATCACTCGTGATTAAAGGTTAAACAATGATGTTCACCTGTTAACTGGGCTGTATAACAAATGATTTGGCTGTGGCTATCATTCTATAATTTTATACGAATATTCGAGAACATAAAGCAACGTGCCATGCCGTGATAACTATCAATAGTAGGAATGATAATGATGATAAAACGCTATATAATTGTTGTATTATTTTTAGAAACTTGCTCAAGATTTTTAAAAGTCATACATCTTACATAATATCATCTTACATTGCGAAAAGAAAAGAGGGTAAGTTTTATATAAAAAAAAAAAAAAGATTTATATAAGGTTAATTGTAAAAAATTTTTTCGCAGTAAATACAATTACAAAGAAAATATTTTAATGATGATACAACAATAACACTGCATTGATCGACATCATAGGTTTTAAACATTAATTTTGTTCCAGGGTCTTGTGTACCATTGCTCTTTTTTTTTTCTATAAATACAATCAGTGTAAATAATTTTCACTTTCATCCTTCAAATTACTGACCTTCAAAGAATAATAAATCTTTAAACATGAACACATAACTTTGATGATAAACCCGTTGTTACCAAATCAAAAAGAGGAAGAAAAGCTCTTGCTGTAAGCGAAGGATATATAGACGACTCATGTCATGACAGTTAGAAGGTCAAATCCTCCGACGCCAAAAAAAAGGCACCAAAGACTCCAAAAGTCATAATACTAAGTAATAATTATTGTATACAATGTGAACAAAAGGATAAATATATTGAAAAGTTAGAAAGCTTGGTAAATAATACGCAAAATTTTGATAAATCATCCAATGTTGGAGCAGCGGATTTAGATTATTCTTCTAATCAAATTAATCATGAGCTATTTGAAGGAGTTGGAATGCAATTACAAAATCAATTTGCAACTCCGACAATCACATTAACAACTATCCAGTGACCTTTATGATCGAGTTGAAAAAATAGAACACCCTCTAAATATATCTAATACAACAATTCCTCAACCGCTATCTTACATTAGGACAGAAATGCCTTTAGAGATGCAAAATCAAATGGGTCCGACAACTATCTTAACGCACACGTATGAACCAGAAGATTTTGCAATAACATTAGATTTGAGTCCTTTCAACGTACCCAAACAATATTAATCGTTATATTGTTTGGATAATATGTTGTGAATTTTACGTTACATGAATTCGGAAATCTTTAGAAATTATTTCTTTTTTTATGCGAATACGATTTCTTTAACCTTTCATTATAGAAATTCCTCTTTATTTTTTAATTCGATTTTCATCGTACAGTTATTTTTTTTTTTTTGATTTCGTCATATCATTCACGGGCAGTAATTCATTTTATGCAACCTATAAATATGATTTCACATAAGTAATACAAATTCTAAGATATTCATAATCAATATATATGCTAAAAATATGAAAAATAATATGGGAATGTTGCCAATAACATTAAGTTATTAGATATAGAAAATCATATGAACGCTCCCATATGTTAATAATGATAATGTTATCACGGCTTGAATGATTATAATTAAACTTTCTCATTCTTTTTTAATAACCTTTTAACCCTATTTATTATTGTTTTTTTTTATTCTTTTACTTTAACTTAGCGTAAAATAGAAAACTTCTTTCTCTGGTTTTAAAGCAGTAATTTTATTTAAAGTAATGTCGAAAAAAAGTTCTGATTCTATGAATCTTTAAGTCGCGGACAATAATCCTAAATTCTTTCACAATGTTTTTTTTCGATTATATTTAGATGGACATGGTCAATAAACTATTATGGAACTTACTTATTAAACAATTAATAAAAAATCCACAATTTATTAATCAAGCAATTCAAAATCTTCCTTTTCACAATTGTACTTTTTCAAATGTTTTAAATTTTATAAATTAATTTGATCTAATCATTTCCCCAGCGTAACCGGGAAAAAAATCTAGGACACGTATTTTTAGGTTGTGAAATCCAACCAACATTGCCTTAAGCTATGCATAATAATACATGACCTTAATAAATTTATTAAAATTTACAAACCATTTATCATTTGCAGGATGATCCTCTTGATCATGAAAAATAATATATATTCCATAAAATATCGGTTGGCATGTAATTTTCATGAAATTTGGATTGTTAGAGGTAAAATTTTTTCTTCTTCCAAGGTTGTTTTTATCATTTCCTTTTGATTTTTTTTTAAAAAATGTTGCATTACGCAACTCTTTGCTAGAAAATTTTAACCGGCTATCAGGATTAACTATCGCCAATAAAATTCCATCTCAAACCATTATATTTGGTTAATAAATGTTTCATTTAATTTACTTTTGGGGCATATAAAGAGTAATTCTCCAAATCTTTGAAATCAATAAAAAATTTAATGATTGTCTACCGCTTTTTTATTTACCAATTTAGGAAATATTTTTAAGATTAATAAAAAAATAAACTGATTTGTAATTTAATAAAATTTAATCTATCTACACATACTTCATAAAAGTTAGATTTGCAGTATGCACATTATTATTCTATTGATGTCATATATTTCAGATTTAATTATTTAAAAAAAAATATATATATCTGAACTTAATCTTTTTCAAATATCAGTATCGTTCATTTTTTTTTTCCACGTTGTGTCACGCATCAAACGATCATCATTTCTAAATTCAATTGCAAGCTTTCTCAATAGAAAATTTTTAAGTGAACCATATGGCTTCTTCTGTCTATTACGATTTAATAATAAATAAGTTGAATTTTATTTAAAATCGCTTAGGCGTTATATAAATTAGCTTTGGTGAAATTATAATAAATTTTATTTAGATTTCAAAGATTTTGGCAAATCCACAAATGCTTGGCCGACCATTATATTAAATTTTAGGTTATGTAGAAATAATATAAAAATTATCACAATAAAATTTTAAATTAGCTTTGCGTCAACATTTTGAATCCTATTAGTTAATGGCAGCGATGCGTATCAATTTCATACCAGTGATTACTTTACTTATAATGTCAAGATCATTATCAATATAAAATACTTAGAATCAATTCACCAGAATATGATTATAAATTTACAAGTAAATTTCTATAAAGCAATTAGATTATTAAATTGTTTCTACATTGCAAATTTTCCTTGGATTACATTTAGTAGAATCGTTGTTAAAATCCTTATTTTTTATGTAGCTTAAATTAAATTATTTATTTGGTGTAAAAATTTAAAAATTATAGTTAGTGTAACATGCTATTTTTCGTAGATTACGCCAAACAAAGATTACAAAGATATCAATCAATATTTATTACCATTTAATGTGTAATTTAAGCTTAATGATCAAATTAGAAAATTAGAAAATTATATTGAAGATGAAATATTTTGATCTTCTCTAACTATAGTAAAATGAATTCTTCCAGTTTTCTTCGCTAGTAGCAACGGGTTTATCATCAGAATTTTGTGGGTTCATTTATTTCTTCTTTTGAGGTCAGAAATTTGTTGGAAGCGAAAAATTATTATGCCAAAGAAAACTCAAACAACTACGTTAAATTCTCCTGCGAATCTTTTTTTATCTTCTTTCAAAGTAGACCAGAACATTGGAGTGCATTTCTCACGATATTAACAATGCGTAATTAACAATTATGATATTAATTTATTTAGCACTTTATTTATTGAAATTCCGTGTTTTTGTTTTTTTTTCCATTTATTATTATGTTTATTTTTTTTTTTGGTAAATTCGTATGAAAGATTTTTTTTTTATTTCGTCATTTCATATTATAATTAAAAGAAAAAAAGCAAGATAAATAAATAGATAAACTTAGTTTTGTCCACACTCATGGAAATCACATGTTAGCTTTTTATTTTATTATAATTTATTATGTAATAAGATTTTACATATTAGATATGTAATACAAATCCATTTTTCATTATTGAAAAAAAAAAGTATTATTTTCCTAACCTAGAGTAAATTTTACCGTTGTACAGCAGATATTCAATTTTTATTTGCCAATTTAGGAATATTTGTGATACTATTTATAAACGTTCCATTTAGGTTTTTGACAATTTTTGTCTCGTGGCAATATAAGAGAACAAATCAAATGCATGAATGTTTAGAGGTTAATGGTATAGTTTAATATAAATCGTAACTTTGAACCAAACAATAAGCCATGAATCATATTTTTTGAATTTTTAGAACTGAAATATATTTTAATTGCACGATAATCTTCCACCGAATATTATTTACACAAAATAAATGCTTATACCTGATAACGACCTGAATAATTTATGAATAAGCTGTTTTGAGCGGTTATTTACTATTTCAATATTGGTGCACTATTATTAATCAATTATTTGCCATAAAAACAAACAAAAATTTCATGTTACACCACGATTTTTTTTTAGATTTCTTCAGTTCACTACAAATTTAATTTTCTTTTTTTAGTTTCTTAATATTTAATTACGAATATTTTTTTTCTTTTTTAGTTTCTTCGAATTTTTTTTGGTTCTTTGTGTAATCAACGAATAGCTCATTGACTTAAACATCGGACGTTTTGTGTCATCAAATTATATTTGACGTCTTTGTCTAACCCTTTAGGACCAAATTGGAAATTTTCGCTGTAATGCGATTAATTTATCAACTGTAACTTTCCCATCTCTCTCCTTATTAATATTAACCTGTTTGCCTTGTGTAACAGGCAATTTACCGACATATTTTTCCTATAAATACATAGTTATTTCCTTTCACCTTCAAATTACTTGACCTTCAAAGAAAAATAATCAAAAAAATGAACCCACAAAACTTTGATGATAAACCCGTTATTACGAAATCAAAAAGAGGAAGAAAAGCTCTTTCTGTAAGCGAAGGGCATATAGACACAACTGGAAGAACTCATATCATGACAGTTAGAAGGTCCAATCACCCGACACCGAAAAAGAAGGCTCCTAAGGCTCCAAAATCTATAAATCAAAACAATAATTATTGCAGACGATGCGAGCAAAATGATGAATATATCGACGCACTAAATGATCGAATTGGCAAGTTAGAAACTTTGGTAAATAAATCGCAAAAAATTGATAAACCTTTATCCAATATTGGAGCAGAGAATTTAGATAATTCATTTAATCCAATTAATAACGAGCTATTTGAAAGATTACAAACTCAATTGGAAACCACGTTAACTCCGAATATCGACAATTTTAATGATCGAATTGGAAAATTAGAAAGTTTCCGAAATACAACAATTCCTTACATTGGAACGGAAGATCCTTTCAAGATGCAAAGTCAAATACAACAAACTATATTCGTGCCAGTTTTCGAGACTCCTCGATCGTTATTTTATACTGGGACGGAAGATCGTTTTAAGTTGCAAAGTCCAATACAATTGCAGAATATTTTATCACCACCTATCGGCGTTATTAATGATCAGATTGGAAATTTAGAAAATTCATTAAATTATATTAGAACAGAAAACCCTTTTGAGATGCAAAGTCAAATACAAAATCTGATGGAACCTCCGGCAACAATATCAACGCCATATTTCGGTATAACTAATGAACCAATCGGACATTTAGAAAGTTTACTTAATAAACCGAAACTTCCTCAACCCCATATTGGAACAGAAAAACCTTTTGAGATGCAGAATCAATTACATTCCCAAATGGCATCTCCGTCAACTACATTAACTCCCTCGTATGAACCAGTAGATTTTGCAAATTGGAATCCATTTTACCAATAATTATGACAATAACAACGTTTTTATACTTATGATATATTATGTATTCTTCGTTTCGTTAATTCGGAACTTTTAACAGAATCGATTCAATGTTCGATAAACCTTAGACATGATAGACGATTTTTTTATATGAGGTTTCGTTATTAAATCATGTTCGGATCATGATTTATTATATCTCGTTACTACGACCCATCTTATTATTTTCTTCATGCATTTTCATTACTAATTCCGTTTTTTTTCGATATTTTTTTTTTTGTAATTCTATTTCATTGCGCATGTTATTGTTTTTTTTATGATTTATTCTTATTGGCGGATTGTTACGTTACGGATCATATACGTTCGAAACTCGATGTTAGTCCATATTGTTCGTGTACTATAAGTAATTTATTCATTCTAACTTATAAATATGACTCTACATATGTAAAAATTCTAAGATTATGCTAAAATATAAAATAATAAAGTGTGGCAAATATATATATAATAAAATGAAAATGAAAATTGTTATTATACTTAATTTATTCAGAGCGAAGCTCAAAAATATTTTGCCAATCACATTGCTTTTGAGAATATCAACGTTACCGGCACTTCGAGCCTGTAATATTAATATTAGATATAATGAAAATTACATGAATAATTTGATAACCAGCATAGTATAAATAATCCTGCAATAAAACAAATTGATATGAAAGATATAAATTCGATTGTCGTGCATCCATCACATTGTTAATGGTAGGACAATGAAAGCTCACGTGTAATAGTTATCAACTGATCAATGCGACTACCTAAAAAGTTGTGTCAACGAAAGAAAGTCATTCCTTCAATTAACGTTAGATCTTCCTGAAAAACGTATACCTTACAGCACCTTAAGTTTTATGTTGTAAAATTTTTTTAAAGTTTCTGTAAAGCAATTTTGCTTTACGAATAAAACCAAAAATTACTATATTATTACATAATTGAAAGCAATTATGTCATTATAAAAATATTTAAAAGATTAATAATTGTTTCTACAAAGCATATTTCCTTGGAATTAAATTTAATAGGAATAAATTTTCGCAAAAACAATGTTGAAAATTTATTTATTTTTAGTTAATTTTGTGCAAATCAAATACTGAAAAACTACATAAAATACCTTACGAAATAGATGTCATAGCACGAGTGCTCCCATTAACTATTTATATTGAAATGTCGTTTTCTCATCTTTTTTTTTTTAATATATAACTGATAATGTATATATAATATATGGGCGCTTTGCGAGGAAACTACAAAAAAAAATTTTTTACTTTACACTATAAGCCAATAAGATTTTTTTTTTTTATTAATATGATTCAAAAAAAAAAATTTTTTTTACTTCATCTACACATTATTTCTTAAGAATTTCAAATTCTTATAAAACATGGAAATTGTTTTTTATTATTTCGTTATATTATACTTTATAAATTATTAGATACTGTATAATTTAACATATGCAGTAATAAAAAAAAAAATTTCTGTTCATGTATTTTTTTTTGACCACAACACTAATTTGTAAAATAAATGACAACTTTGGACATTTAATTTATATTTCTCTGTATGGTAATAACTGTATTTTATTTTACCTTTTCCGGTAAATTTTTAAATTGTGTAACATCTATTCAATTTTTTTATTTTCCAATTTAGGAATATTTCCTATAAAAAGTTTTTTTACTTACGCTCTGGTGGAAATGAGTCCATTTTATTTTTCAAGTTACAACCTATCAGAAATTTCAATTCATTTATATTTTTCGAAAAACTAATGTAATTAATGTATAAAAGTGTAGATTATTTTTTGAAGCAGATAATAATATATTCCATTTTTTCGCAATAAAAAAAAAAACATTTCTTGCTTATTATCTCAACTTTATGTGCTCTATATAATACAAAAATAATACAAAAAATTTGAATTTATAAAGAAAAAGGACATCTGAAAGTCTATTAAAAAATTGTAACGTAGTAGATAGTAAACAGCTAATAATGTCTATTTCATATAATACTCCTGATGATAACGGTTCGTCAAATGTTGACGCCATACAAGACACATCAGCTTTTAATGAGCGTGCCTTCGTACCTCATGAAGCTGTATTCTTTTACAGGCCAAACAACGATTTTCAAATTTACCTCGTCTATTGTAAGGAAATAACTTTGAATGAACTTATATCTCAACTATTAAATAATTATCTCTACTTAAACTATAATTATCTTTATTCGAATAATCTTTTCGTATTTTATTTTCAACATCCTAATGATCAAAGAATTTATCATGTGGCTTGTGAAATGATATCACATTCGAAAATAGTTCAGCATTTAAACTCACACATCTTTGGCATCGAGTTGTTGCAAAATGAACAACAACCACCTTTGGAATTTTCTAACAACCATAAACAAAACCTTGAGTTTCACTTAAGGCAATTCCTTATTGATTATTTAATACCCATGAAAATTTAAATGATAATTCTATTGTTGATGATACATACACTACACAATAATCACATCTTCTTCTATCAATTTAATGGTTGCTTTTTATTTAGGAGTTTGAATTTTTTTTTTTTTAGTCTATTTGTGTATTTCAATTAGGTTTAAACGTTAAACATAAATATATTGTAATTTAGAAAAATATTATTGTAAATTGGGAAAATTTATAAATCACTTGAAATCCCGTTATGAAAACTGAATCTCGAATAATTTTGACAAAACGTTCAATTACAGGGCTCAAGTTTGAAATACTACAGTTTAATATCAATTTGATTAAAATTTAAAATCTTAAAATTTATTTTTTATAATTGTATTCTTTAATTTTTAATACTCGATGAAATTTGTATAAAAACTCTTCGAACATTATCTAGAATTAAAAGGTCCTCCGAGCATAAATAATTGTCAACATATGCCGTCTCCAAAATATTTAGCCGACATAGGCCCATTAAAGGAGATATTTTAATAAACTTTTATTTAATGTATACTTTAAAGTAATAACTATATAAGGTCATGCAACTTCGATTTTTCGGTTCACGTAACATTGAAATTTTAAAATCGACCTAGAGACCCGGAGTTTTTTTTATTAATATAAAAAAGTTTATATATAAATATTATGCTATCTTATTGGTCAATCTTTAAGAGGAACAAGTGAAATTTTTATCATGACCTTACATAATAAAATCGGCATATTAGATTTTGTGCGGCGAAAGAAAGATTATTTGTGTGATATAGAATATAACAATACATATAACAATACATATAAAAAAACTTACATATGAAAAAGAAAAAAAAAATAACCGGGTGACCGTATCAATTTTAAAATTTTATCAAATTTAAAAATTTTCTTTGTCCGGCCTAATCATACGGCAATCACATTTCATTTCAAAACATCTTAAATCCGTCAAAATGCCTATGATACATATAAAATAAGTTATAATTCTAAAGTTTTGAAGGATTGGGAAGGTCTACCTGTTGAGAAAGAAACAAAATAAAAGATTTTTTTGGAATCTATATTTATCAACTGACTGATGGGAAGCAGATTTTGAAGTGAAGTTTAGCCCATCAAATACATTAGTTGAAGAAAAAAATTTCAGCACAATGTGAGAAGCTGCATGAAACTAATGAGTTGTTAAAAGGAATTATAAATAAAATTACACTTTATAGTCACATGATAAACTTTTTATATATAAACTTTTTTTTGTTAAAATTTGAAAAAGTGACACGGCCGGGTGACATGAACCGAAAAATCGTAGTTGCATAGCCTAAGGTATTTCAGTAATATGGTCAAATTTAAACAAAAATTCCTAAGAAATTTGTTCATAGATAAAGAATACTTGTAAATTAATTTTTCTTGAATGGTGAAAAAGTTATGATGCTTTTAATGTTATCAACGAGCTTGAAAACTTTCAAGGTGTAATTTCAACATTTTGGTCAGAGAAGAAAAATTTTCCATGGACTAAATTAAGTAGTTGCGAGTTATAAATTTTTTTTTTATGTAATGACATTAACCTGTTTTTTTTTTGTGATAACTAACCCTAGTAAACATAAAATTGGGCCAAAATTGCAAATCACGTGGTGAATTCGATTATCACGTGATGCGAAACCAATGGATTGTCTTATTGAAAAAAAAACCTTCAATCCTGAACTATATAAGTTATAAGTCGAAAATTATGATTTCAAAAATAGCTTTGCCGTATATGTAATATAATAGGAAAATTAATAAGAACGATTTAACAAATTGGTTATCAATTTTTTATTGTTGTATGTTATGCATGTGTACTTTTATGAGTAAACAAATATTAGATAATTTAAATTTATATTAGGAACTGAATTCGAATGTAATTGATATATGACTTATAATTGTTTACGTAATAATGCAAATAAATTTTTTCTTTATTTCAATGTATAAACCATAGATAGAAAACAACATACGTCACTTTATGCGATTACGCCAATCTGAAATGGTTTCCGGAGTGGTTATGACGCAGCGAGATCGTCCAAATAAAAAAGATCACATTTTTATGCAGTAATTCACAATGCGTGTAACAATTTTTTACTTTATCATTAAGTACATTCAGGAAATATGGAATTCATTTATCTTAAAACGTAATTAATTACAATTAAATTTAGTTTTGATTCTTTTTATTTGAAAGATAATGATATTTTTGCGTGATACAGGTCTAAATGCGATTATCGATAGAAGTTTGTCAGAAATGAATAATCCTGACAGTGAAATCATTTATTTCGAATAATCTTTCTTTAACAATTTTTTTTTTGCAAATAAAATTATACTATACTCAATATAAAATAAAGTTTTAATCTATTTTCTTTTTTCATTCAAATTATTGAGCGGAACCAGACAAAGCCTGATATTTAAAATGTTCTTCAGCTTTTATTTACGAAAAAGGGCTTTTTCTACAATAATTGTCTGATACCTGATTGTGTTTTATTCATAAACTTTCCAATTTTGTCGATCAATTTCTTGGAGTGTAAACATACATATTTATTGCTTTTTTTTATACTTGAAAAATCCTGATTGTATAAAGTTTCATTCAGCCTTCAACCCCATATTTAATATAAGATTCATTCAATGATCGACCCATTAAAAGCAATAATTACACTTCAAAATTTGAAACACTCCCTGCAGCGTAAGCTACATTTAAAGTTGAAAATGGTTTAATAGATGACTAATATTCAATGATCGACTCATTAAAAGCAATAATTACACTTCAAAATTTGAAACACACCCTGCAGTGTGTAAGCTACATTTAAAGTTTGAAAATGGTTTGAATATATGATTTTTTGATTAATAGATGACTAATATGGTTAGAACACTTGTAACACAGACTTGTTCAAAATCTAGTATGTCTTATGTCAAAAACTATCGGATGATTTCTGCATCTTAATTGAAATGTATGCAACAAGTATGTCATTGTTAAATTTTATTCTCTTTCAATTTTCAATTAAAATTTCCATTATATTAAAAAGAAAACTTTATTTATTATTTACCGCATCGGGTAAAATCTTAGGTTTTGATTTTGCGCGATTGTTTGTAACATACCCGAGAATGCTCCGAGTCATCTATTAATAATTAAATGTAAAAAATTTTTTATTTATATTTCATACATAATAAATGTAAATAAGCTAAATTTTGAATTGCGCGAAATAGTTTAAATTCCTAACCTTAACATCTGAACGTTTGCAACTTCCAGTGCTCTTTCTTATAAAGAACTCAAAACAAGAGAATTTGATGTTGTCTTCAACAAGATGGCAACGGCTTGTCAAATCTTAATACTATACAAAACACCTTCATCTTCTAATGGAAGTTTTTTCGTACCTCAAGAAATTGTATTCTAGAAACGTTTTTCAAATGAATTTTATCAATTGTAAAGAAATTACCTTCAATCTCAATTCTTAAATAATTTTTGACTCGACTTATAATTAGTATAATTATCAAAATAATCTTTTCGTATTTTATTTTCAACATCCTGCCGATCAAAAGATTTATCGGAAATGACTCTACATTCAGACATAGTTCAAGATTTGAATAAAATCAATATCTATGGCATTGAAATAAAGCAAAACGAATAGTAACAGCACAGGGACGATGATTTTTTGTGGTGATAAAAAGTAAATTTTATAAAGTAAATTCTGTGAAATTTGTTATTTGACCGGAATCAAGCAAGGTTGACCAACATTACGATTCGTAAATTCTGGCCAAAATTTAGTGTCCGCCGGAATTACAATGATTGCAAATCCTAAATTAGGAAAATTATGAAATTTTGTGATCACAAAAAATCATCGTCCCTGCTAACAAACATAAGCAAATCCTTGAGTTTCACTTGAATTTGAAAATCGGTATTAATATTGTAAATTTTAATGTAATACGATTCGGCGGATAATAACAATCATCTGGTTTGCCTCAAAATATTAATTTAATTTAAATTATTGTTTAATAATTGGTGGCAGATAATTTATTTATTTTCTTTCTTTCGATAAAGAAAATTTTTTTTTATTAATAAAAATTTTGGTTTGCCACATGTTTGCCTGAAAATATAAAGTCTTAGCCAATTGATAATAGTATACATTTTTTTTTGATTTACTGCGCACCCTTCAACTTTTTAGAAATCGAAAGTTGTGAATAACGTGAAAACGATTAACGACGACGAGGAGTTTAACAAAAATAAAAACGAAATAAAAAAAAAAACCCCGAAAAATAAAAGAAAAAAAAGAAAAGAAACTAACGAAACGAAAAAAAACGAAAAATAAAAAAAAAACGAAATAATTTTATCCAATATTATCAAAGACTAAGACTCGATATAAAAAAATCTCGATATTTTAAACGTTCCCAAAACCCGATATTCCTAACAATCTTCCCTTATAATAAATAGAAACTTGTAAAAAGCTGACCGACCATGATCCGACCCTAATAAAAATATCCCTAAACTCATCCCTAAACTGTCCTGTCCCTAACCCAACTCGATATATATATAGATTACTTAATAAAAGGATGATCCATTAAGAATTTGGTTGGAAAACTCGGCAAATGGATTATCATCATCAATAATTTGCGGAGGAAGGTTTACAAGGTTTACAACCATGTTGTTCCATGTGGCTCTACCGCGTCTTTGGCGATTTCCTCGGCGAATTACTCTATTTATTCCATTTACGTGTCGTTGTCTACGTTGAGCTCGACGCCTTTGATACATTTTAGTGTATTTTTTCCTAATTTAGATTTTTTTTATAACTATGTTTGAAATTAAGAATATAGTGGGAATGACTTAATTTTCTAATTTTAATTGATATCATATACGTTTTCAGAAATTTAATTTAAATTAATTAATTTTATTTAAATTAAATTTTATTTTTTTATTTTTTAATTTTTAATTTTTTATTTTATTGGAATAATGTCCAGAAAGTAAAATTTTCAATCATATTTATAAATATTTTTTTTTGAGTAATAATATAAAAAAAAATTTTTTTTTTTATTTATATTCATCTTTTTATTTCTTGTAATAATGTTCTTAGTATTTTCATTTAATTGAACTATATATATGCCGCTCATAACCGAAGATAAACTTTAAAATACGAAAAAAAATTTATTATATGACGAGTAAAAATTAATTAACCTTAAAACGTCCCTTTCTCTCTGTATGCCGCGTCAGTTTGCATAGGTGATAAGATTCCGTTTTTGAAAAGTCCAATTCGTGCACCGAACTTACCAATTGAGCGAAAAAGTAAATTAAAAAAAGAATCGGCGAACTTCGTCGTCTTTTCGCTTTTTTTTTTTTTTTTTTTTTTTTTTTTTTTAACGATAATCAAATCGGAAGAACCATTTATCCCAAGAACAATTTTTCAGCGTTTACAAAGATACTTTAGATCCAAATATTGTTATACGAGCAATCGTTTCGCGAAAAAAAAAAAAAATTTAATTTTATTCTTTAACGTTAAACAATTAAATTTTTGAAAAAATGGTTATAATCAAAATGCAGCATATTATTACAAAGGTGATTTTTTAAATAAACCAGGAACGAGCATCATTTATTATATATACATATATATAAAAACCTTCGTTAGAAATGAAATCATCGCAGTTACGATTTTGCACATCAATGCTATAACGGTAACAAATTTTGGCAAATCGAATTTTCTGCACGATTCAATTTTTTTTTTTTTTTGGAAATTACATTTCATTTATTTGAGAATGATATCATTTAAATTCTTTCTTTTTTGTCTAATTAGCAAAGGAACGTACTTAATTTGAATTATAAAAAAAAAAAAAAATCTAGAAACCAATTTTTCCGCTTTTATATAGCGAGAACTTTAGCCAAAATAGTATTTCCAATTTTGTAACTCATTTTTTGTCGTAATTGATTCTCTTCAGTGAGCAAAGTCGAACGGTGGGGTGAAACCAAAATAGTTGCATTCTAAAAATTTGAACGAAACGATAGGACAGGGTGCATTTCTACCTAATGCAAAAATATAGAGATTTAGTAATATATGGTATAGGATCATTATGTAGGAACTGCCCTCATTATCTTTAAATCTTGTAACTCATGAAAATCATTGCATTTTCCATAAGTTGACCAAAATCAGGGCGAATAAAAAATTGCTATTGATATGCATATTTCCATAAATTGACTAAAATGAGGTGAAAAAGAAATGCCCTCGCTATAAAATAAGTTTTCTATTATTTTTGAAACCATCCTTTGGGGACATTCTTTCGGATTTTGTTGTTGGTATTTGGGTGGAAATGCGATGTAAGTAAAACATTTTGACAGGAAAGAACTTTTAAAATGAACAAATAACCCTCTATAATGTTGAGAATTAATGGATTGAAGTTTTCGCCCAAGTCCAAAGATGGCAGGAAGTTTACCAAATGTGCTACCTTTTTTTTTTATTTATATTTTTTATCATTTTTATTTTTATTTTTTAATAACCTTGTATATCCTTCTATTTCGAGTAAATATTCATGTAAACAAACCAATATTGTTCAACAGAATGTTTCCAAGGAATATCCAAGCATGGGAGGTGCGTCAATAATATTTGAAATGTCCAACTTTTAATAAAGCGAATTTATGCAGAGGCTGTGGGACGAGCCCTTTTATCACTATATCTTTGACTATAAGGTCGATTGTCGATAATCTTTCCAAAAATTGACTAAAATAAGAATATACATTGCGGGAATGAAATTTTCAAACATCCCCAAGAAAATGATATATCACTTGAGGTTCGGCGTAAAAGTATTTAAACTGTTCTTGATCTTTCTACAACATTGCCTTTCCATCGTATCCTCGATACATCGATGTCATTATCGATATGTGACATGAACTTTAAAAGTGTGCTGGGCTGGTAAAAACTTGAATTCTGGCTAAAGCACCGAAAATTCAGTCATTTTATATAAAAATAAATTTTTTTAATTTTTAAATAAAAAAAAAAATAATTTTTATTGGGGACTCCCCTTTTATGTTTGATCATCTTTCATGCCTTACTCAATTTGTTTGGTTTATCATTGTGTATGATCAATTGGAATGAATGACGAACTATATGACGATCAAGTATATTGTACCGGAGTTAAAAAATTTTTTTTTTATTTTAACTAAAGAAATTTTTAATTTATACCATATCATTCACTTGAAAGAAATTATATAAAAATTTTTTATTTATGTATCGGAAGAATCGGAAGAAATTCCGTAAATTGTCATAAGAAGATTGGTCACACGTCATATGAATAAAGATATTTGACAATCAATAAAATCCCATGACATAGAAAAGTATTGCATAATTACAAAATCTAAAAATAAATGGTCATGTATTTGCTTTATCATCACAAAAGATACACAAACCCGATGGCGGCTACGGCCGAACCTTTCAAAATTTGATATATTTGAGATAGACCAAAATGATTTTCACAACAATTTTTTTTTTTTTTTTTTTTTTTTTTGTGCTCATAGTTAATAATAAGCTTATCTATTTGAAACATCTCCGAAATTGTAAAGTTTAATCCTTGGTATGGTTGTTCACTGAACGGCTCATCTTTTTTATTTGTATCACCAAAATGAAGCAATAATATAAAAATAAAAAAAAAAATTATTTTGTTCCTTTGTTTTCCATTTATCGACATACATTTTTGCCCCGATTTTTTTTGTCACAATAAGACCTGACCAATCAAATCATTTCACAGGCCTCTGAAATTTTGTCCACAATAACACGTGACATTACAATCGATACGTTAATGCCATCAATATACGCATTTTATACTTTTTCATTTATATTTATCGTGACTAATTTTAACTTTTAATTTTTTCTTTGTATATTTGAGTGATGAATATTATAAATTAATTACAATAAATTTTATAATTAACGTTATGATTCTTTGTAATTCTGAATTAGTTTAGATAAGTTAATCATCAATTTCGTTATTTTTAGAAGCTGGTTTCACTTCAAAGGTGGAAGAATTTCCAAAGATTGTCGTGCACTTTGAACTTAAAATCCAGATAACTTAATTTCATAAAAAAAAAATAATCGAATCGTCTTCGTGTGATATCTTTACTTTCCCATTAAAATATTATTAAACATGAAGTTATTATGGTAATGTACAAATATAAGGATTGATGAATAAAATTTCTGGAAGGAATACAAAAATAACTATTCCTTAACACTCCGGGAATATGGCGCCCAATCGATAAAATAGGTTGATTTTATTATAACTTGCGAATACACACAGTTATATTGACGTTCAATTTTGCTTTACATGATTTTTGTTAATTTATAAATATTTGTCTTCCGATAAAAGACCCAAATTATGATACATTTTCTAAAAAAAAAAAAAAAAAAAGAAGTGAGAAAAAGTCATTAACAAAAGCTGTATAATAGAAATAACTGATACATAACAAAATAATAAATAGAAATTATAAACTTTTTAGCAATTTTCTCTATAACTTAGCAAACAGGATAATTACCTTTTTTAGAGGTAAAAGAACTTCAATTGTGACTAATTTAAGAACAATGGTTTGATGAGATGATATTCGACGAACAAACAAATCAACGCCACACGTTGTTGTTCAATCAACCTTAACTTTTGTTTTTCATGCACTGCCAAATTACATTGATTTTTCCGTAATCATACATGTATGAGTACTAGTTATTTTGAGGGGTAAAGGAAAAGAAAATCTTGTAAATATAAATAAATGAATAAATGCATTTGGAACAATAAAAAATTGTTTGCATGATCGAATGTAGAAATGATTGTACTAGTAACATAAAAAAAAATGGTTTTTAAAATGGTTTAATATAATATTTCCCGTTGTTTACATTCCAAGTTTCTTCCGATAAAAACCTTGAATTATACTGCAACAAGCTTTTGTTTTTTCTTCTTATAACAAATTCTCAACACTAATCTTTTAAGTTATGTTTCTGAAAGTTCAATTCTCGTTGAATATAAAAAAAATCTTTGCGATAGACCATATGATAAGGCTGTAATGCTAATGATAATGTAACGAAAAAAAAAAAAAGATAAGGATCATTTGATTTGATGCAAACCTGGGATGATCTATCTTTTTTTGGACCAAGTCGTGTGACATAATATTTATTCCAATAAAAAACGCTTATATATAGTGTTATTGAAGGGGCTGAAGCGATGCTAACATGTGACATTGTGACATTGATAAGCGTTTACCAAAAATAAACGTTCCACTGCATGTATGGAAGATATTTACATAAACATTCAGATACTATTTCATTCTTCAAATGATTATGTCAAATGATTTTTTTTTTTTTTTCAAAAAAATAGTCCCCGTTAACCAACCAAATTTTAATCACAATTCACAAAAGTCAAATAATTTCGGATTCTTTATAGTAACACAAATGTGTGAATATGGTAAAATCATATTAATAGTAGTGGTCTCGATTTCATATGCCTGAAATTTGGATATTAATATTTTTAATACCGAGTCATATGATTGATATTTTAAGAAGTTTCCTTTTATATTTTTATACTTTCCGAAAAAAATCTAACGGCATTTACTAAAAACCGGTTCTTTATGGTCTTTTGTGAAAAATCAGCTGGCTTCTGGTGACCCATTCTATAAATATATCTTTTATGATGATATCGTGAAGTTGCGTAGCTTATTATTGTGTTACAAATGTGATTGGATTTTTAAAATATAAATACGAGTTGAGAAATTCAAAAATTCCTTGATAATTAATTATAACAAAAAATGAATTCAAACGGACCCTTACACAATTATTCTCTCATAATTGATGACGGTGTGATAAATAGGACTCTAGCTACGAGTGATATTAATCAAAGAAGAAGACTAAATCGAGATAGAGGACGACGAAATGAAAATAGAATATTTCAAAGACGCGTTCAGGTCATCAATAATAAAGACACTTTAAATCGAATCACAAACCTACCTACTCAAACTGCAAATGATTTATTGATAACCGAATTTTTCAATGGATCTTCGTTCATTTAAAGTAGATCTTTAGACAGGTAAGAATCATTTTTTCTTTATATGCGTTTTATTTATTATTTCAGGTATCTATGCGAAATTAATTCATGAACTTTATTTTCGATTAGTGTCATTTATTGATTATTATCCCATATTACGTAAATTTATTGTTTTGATTTATATTTCAATTATGGTATTAATAACAATGTAGATTATCTTGAACGTGATAATTAACGGAGATTAAAATTCACCGTTTAAAACCGTTTAAAAAAATTACATGTAAATATAATACTAAATAAACTCCTTCATTTATTTTTTTTTAATAATGAAAAACAAATTTTCAAATAACGAATTTGATAATAAATTATAATTTTTTCTCTTATTGGATAAGTCACGTAAATTTATTTTGACGAATTCGAATTTATTAAAATCTCAAATAATTCACCTCTGTTAAACAAGTATGTGTCGCTGATATTCTAAACCGGGATCAATTTCCTTTCAGATAACAAGCTTGACTTCATGAAGAGCACAATAAATAAAGTAAATGACGCGTAATACGATAAATCACGTGATAATTTTATTGTATAATAACCTCGTGATTTATAGTAATATTTATATCTTTCACGAATAATTTAAGATTACTTGAAACAAATTTTTGCTTGTTCGATATGAAATCAATTGAATAATGAAATTTTACCCTAGAACAAGTTAGCTATCATGTGGAAAATCTGCAGCGATTAATAAAAATATTTTAATTCTATCAAATCATTCTATTCTAAGATTATGTGAATAAACATAGAATTTAATTTTTAATATCTACTTTAGATTAATTACAGTTATTCAATTTATTAGGAGAGTGAAGATAAAAAAAATCATGGGTTCGGCAAAATGTGTAGATCATGCCTATTTTATAAAATGATTTCTTAATTCAACAAACGACTTCTAATTTTGACAATTCATTTGAGACCAGAAAACGTTACATTAGGTACTCATTCATCACATAATTAATAATTTGCAAATGAAAATCTAAAAATTAATGCATTGCTCACCGCAGTGTTGGCAGTCGGCCACGGTCAAGAGATTTTTGGTCATTTTGCTGTAGCCAATGGCCAAAATGGCTAAACAGCCAAATTTTGGCCAAATAACGAGGTACTAATAAATGTATTAATATTTATTAGGATTTTATTGGCATGGCCAAAAATTTTTTTGATCAATTAGCCGGCCAAATTGGCCAAACGTCCAATGGCCAAAGACCAACGCTGGCTTACCGTGAATTGTGAAACAATCTCTGATACCGTGAAATTCCTATCAATAATATACATCACTGGCTTTGTTAACGAAACAGTATATGAGAATAAATGTTTTCCAAGTTTTCTATTCATTGAAACCTTCAAAATAAATGTACACGATTACATCACTCGTGATTTGACGCTTTCATCTTCACGTGACTTATTGGCCGGCATTACGGCATTAAGAATTAACCCGTGACATAATGGGAGGTAAGCTATTAAAATCACGTTACGGATTATATGATGTACTATGTTCGTAACTCGATTTTATCACAAATTTGTGTCATGTAATATAGAGAGACCTGAAGAGTAATTCAATGAACACCATTTTGGAGGGTAATTTATATTGAATGTGTAAGTTCTGGTAAAAGTTGGCGCATTTCATGACGAGTACTGAACTTGAATTGGATATAATAATAAATATCCTCGTTGATAACATACAAAGATAATAAATAAAACACGGAGACATAAACCTTCAGTGTTTGTTTTCCTTTAAAAATAGTTAACTTTGAAATCGAATATCCATAAAATCAATATTTCTCAATAATTCTACCAAATTAATTAAAATTTTTACCAAATTCCTGGAATTTGATAGGAAATAATGTTATGGTTGGCAGGCTAAAATAATGATAACATACATTTATTTGAATGAATACATAGACGTTACAAATGTTAACAAACTGAATTTTAATTCAGTTATTATACAATTTTTAATAAATTATTTGACCAATTTTATATCATTACATGAAAATAATTACCGGTAGTAAACAATATCCTATCCTTATTCTAATTATTCTTTGATCATCAATCTCAGTCACAACAATACAAACAAAAAATGAAGTTTTTTATTCCAAAATTCACACGTATAACTGTTTCATAAAATTGAATAGTCACTTTATTTTTAAAAAATGGTGTGTACAACTAAAAACTAATAGTAATATTGTGTGAGTTCTTGTTCCCCATGGTAAATTCCGATCAAAATAAAATTCGAAAACCAGTTTTAGTCCGAAACCTTAAGATTAAAAAAAGGTGCTTTAAATACAATTATAGCTAAATATACATAATGTTATTTACCTCAAATATTTTATATTTACGAAATTGATTTAAATATTACGCTACATAATTTTCTTATCATGATACTAATTACTTTTATATTTTTTTTGAAATTTTTTTTTTTGATTTAAACCTGGAAACCCGTTTATTATCCAATTACGAGAGCATTTTCAGTAATAATGATGCAAAACTTCATTGTTCTCATTATTACTAAAATATCGCACTCTCACTAAATATGTTGATAAGTGAGCGGAAAGTATTATATCCCCTCTGGGTATGCTAAATTGCTTACATTGAAGGCAGAGAATATCTTCGATCGAATCTCCGCCGCAGTATCATTTTATATCGATAATTCTCTTGTCGCAGAAGGCACCCAATTTCCTTTCTAACTTTTTAAATTTAACTAGTATGATAATTACTAGTGACCGACCACTACTTTAATTTAATTATATGTTTTTTAAAAAATCTGTTGGCGCGAAGCAGATCAGTAAAATTAAAACTACTGTTGTATTCAGTTCTTTCGTTTATGTACTTATAAATAATGTTGTAATGTAAGCAGAAGGTATTAATGAATAGTTATTGAATAAAAATGAAGTAATTGTGACAAGTATTTATTTAATAATATCAAATTAATCAATGTTGCCTCAACGTCGACACTCTACACTTTCGCTATGTCAATATATTAAACTAAGTAAATGCAAAGTAATAAATTCTAATTAATTAAAACTGCGCAAATTACAAAACTATTACATAAAATTGAATAATAAAATACTAATAAAATGGGATTTAAAAATTAAAATAATAAACGAAATTACAAATGCAAAAATTATAAAGTTAAACAGCGAAATCGAAATTATCGCGAAGGTAAAAAGGAGGATTTCAAAGGAATGTAGATCAAAAAATATCACAAGAGCGAGCCTGGATATTGAGCTGTTTTAGGATTTCCAACTCGATATATATTAAAAAAAAAAATTAAGCCGCCTGGCATCTTGAACATTTGTCATGGCAAATGATCGTCAAAAAGACTAACTGTAATTATCAAAAGCGATTTACATGCGGAATTATGAAGATTTCGGCCGGAATTATATTCAATTTTAACACTAACAAAAGAAATATATAATAATAAAAAAAAATACATAAGAAATCGGAATAAAATTAAGGAAAGAGTATAAAGTAATGGATAACAGGATAACATGAACTCTGTCCAATTCTCAAGAAATATCCATCGTATATAAATATATAATAAATTTTTAAAAAGGACAATTTGGCCAAGCAACATGACAAAATTGGCCGTAATTGATCTTCAAAGTCTTTCTATGAACGATAATTCATCATTTTGTTCATTAAAAAAAAAAAAAAATGGATTGTTTGTACTTTGGTCATCTTTGCGATACAGTATAAAAAGGAAAAAAAAATCTTGCTCATGTTTTTTAATACAACACACCAAATACAAGTAAATATATTTTCTGAAAATAAGAAGCTTAAAATGCTATCTAAAAATTATCTAAATTTCATATTTTGAGATCAACCCAACCGATTATTATTATCTTGCTGAGAAGTGGGAGATTGATTATTATCTGTTACATTTCGTGGACGAATATTAACTAAATTTATATTATTCGCAATTTGATTTTCATTTTCAGCAATCATATTAGGTGCCAAATAATCAATAAGGGATCGTCTCAAGTGAAATTCAAGGTTTTGTTTATGGTCATTTGTAAATTCCAAAGGCTGTTGTTGCCGTTGCTGTTCACTTTGTCTCAAGTTGATTCCAAAAAAATTTAAGTTTAAATGCTGAACTATAGCCGAATGCGAAATTATTTCACAATTTATATGATAAATTCTTTGATCGTTAGGATGTTGAAAATAAAACTTGAAGTGATTATTTGAATAAAAATAATTACAAGTTGAGTATAAGTGATCATTTAATAATTGAGCTGCAAGTTCATTTAAAGTAATTTCTTTACAATAAATAATGTAAATTTGAAAGTCATTATTAGGCCTATAATAGAAAACATTTTCTTGAGATACAGAGGTACTATTAAAAGAAACATTAGAGGCTGAAACGTTTGAACCGCTGTCGTCTTGTGAAGTAGCCATCTGGAGCGTATTACTTTCCTGTTGGATACAGTATATATATTTATATAAAAATGTGGATCTATTATATATGTATTAAAGCAATACACATAAAGTATATAAGTAATAAATGGTAGTTTGCAAGTGTTTGCGTTATAATTGATACTTATAGAATTTTTTAATATATAGATTTAAAAAGCAAAAATACGAAGAAAAAAGGATAACTATTTATACGGAAATATTTTTTTTACAATATATATGTATTTGTATTTGTATTCATTTTTTTGTTTTTTATTTTCTTTTTTACGATCCCTAATATAGTAATTATCATATTTACCTACCAATATACACTCCCCAGTCAAAAGTATTAGACCACGTGATTTTCGTTATACTAATTGGCGTAATTTTTGCCGATTATAACTTGTGATCTAATGCATAAAATTGAGT
>CAJVPP010000947.1:0-24339 GCA_910592005.1 Funneliformis mosseae | reverse complement strand
ATTCAAGAAATACTGGATATATTTTATGTCTTGCTTAATATATTGTATATTTGATGAATTTATCAATTTCAGAATTTCCACTAGTCTATCCTTTAATCATATATCTAGGTCACATTTTTTATATGATATAATTCAAACATTCAAAGAATAACGAGTGATGAGTTGTTAAATATAATGGATTTTTGGTTTTGTTCTATTTATTATTATGAAGGGTATAAAGATAAAAAAAAATATGGATATTATGGAAAAGAAATAAAGGAAGCATTTGAAGAGGCAGATAAAGAGATACCAAATATATCAATTTTACGTAAAGCAAATCCTGATGCTGTATATACAAATAGAGCTTTTTCATTTGAAAATTTGACAAAGCCTATTAATTCGTCTCTTATCATCTCATATCTTGAAAAGGATGAAAATAATGAAGGTAATATACACTTGGCATTTTTTTATTTTTAATAACGAAATATTAATTTCAATGCATTTTAACAGATTTTCAAGATTCTCAATTAATTGAATTAGAAATTCCTAACTAATTACGATCAAGAGGTAATATGAATTATCGATACATATGACTGCAATTTGAATATTAACTAATATTGATTTACATATAATTGTAGACGTCAGTAATTGAAGTTTATTATGTACCAATGTTGAAGCAAATAACCTTTTAACTAATATTTTTGTACTGCAAGATATTTTATCTTGTAGAAATTAATTTTAAATGTAATTTTAACCATTTTATGAGAAATTCACTACTTTTTCAGATATACCTAATAAATAGTTTATATTTTTAAATGATTTTTTAATATTATTTTTTTTTATTAATAAAACATTATGTTCTAAATTTCCTTACGTCGAGTAAGCAACCAATCTAACCCGTGAACATGAGATCCAATTCAAGGAGAGTTTTCTTGATTTATTCATAAGATTACATCATACGGATGTTAATGTTCATCGGTCGGTCAAAAGCTTCTGACCGACGGTTGACCGACCGATTTAACTGACCTCTGTTTTAATTAGTAAAATAATAATTTTGTATTTAATAAATATACATTTTATTTAATAATATATATTAAATTTCAATAAAAAATTAAAGTCCGTAATAACGCTGTAGAATACGCATAAGATATATAAAAGCGATGTATCCTTTTTATTTAATTAAAATGTTTGCTGTTGATCAAATATGCAATCATAGTTACATTAATCAAGTGTTGACTTATTATTGATAGACGAGTTAAATAAACATCCACAATGCATGTAATTTCCCTCATGTCTTTTAATGTTATTTATTTTATCCTTAATATATTTGCTAGAAATAATCACTTAGTTAAGATACAAAACAAAATAAAAGCAAAGAATAAAGTAATCGAATATAATGTAACAGGCATAATTACAAATGCAATTTGGATATAAAGCTGAATGCAATGCGGTAAGGGCCGTAATTAATCGAGCACGAAAAAATTTACAATAAGTCATTTAAATCACAAATATAAGCGTTAATAATTAACGGTAATATATAGAAAAATAAAAATTAAATTAATGATGATGTTTTAGATGCCGATTATCCATGGAAAATTAGTTTCCAGATCTTAAACTAATTCTTAAACCATTCTATTTGTATAATATTACTTTGTTTAACCCAAGAATTTCATTAAAAAACTTCAAAAATCATTCAGCAATTGCGTTGGGATAATGAAAAGTGCCAATACATTACAAATACCAGTGATTTAATAAATTGCAAAGAAAAGCAAAGGTATTTATACCTAAAAATTACTTTTTCCGCGTGGTAAGGGTATCATGAACTTCATTTTTGTTAATCGAACTTGCGTTTATCCTCGAAATCCTCGGAAAATATCATAATGTAAACAAAAGATACAAGAGAAGATATTAATTTCGGCAACTTATAACTCAAACGTTATTCTCGTTCCAGCAGAGCATTCGCATTACATAGTACATTAATTCTGGTTATATTTAATTTTATGGAATAATATTGTAAATTTCTAACCTAAAACTCGCAGTGTTCGCATATGACACTGAATGGCCTTAAAATGATCTCAAATTACAACATTTTTATTATAAATTTCAAAATAAAATGACAAGGTCATTTGAAAAATAGTAAAATTAACATCACATCGTATAATATTGAAGATCATAACTTATGTGCGCGTACATTATTGAATTTAATAGCCGAGTATCGTACAAAAAAATTTATTTATTCAATAAATCAACTAATGCGTTAATATTCATAGAAATTTCAAAGGTTCCAATGGTTAACGTGAAAATATTGGCTCATTTTGTAGCGATGAATCCTTTTTTATAAAATATAATTAGTCTCACTATAAACTAGATATCAATAAATAAATATAGAATAAGTAATTGGATTGGAGAAGCTATTAAACGCAGATATTAATTGTCCGGATTTCTATAATGCGATTATTATTATGATTATTCCTATGAACTGTTTAATCGTTGTCGTTAAATAAACTTTCCTTTCAGAATCATGAAGTCAAAATCTGTTTCTCAGATTGTTACATCTGCGTAATTAAAATTACCCACATCACACAAATAACCTCGTACTTTCCGCAAGCCCAATATAAATGTAAAGAGTTAGACTTACCTTTACACAAAATCATCCATTAAAACTGATCTGTAAATTTTAGTGATCCGTAAGGGTCGGTTCGGATCGGGTTTGAAGCATAATTACAGAAACCGAATTCGACTCGACCAGATCACGGATCCGATTATTGTTTTTCCCGGATTCGACTCGAATTTTCAAGATTAATATTATTCCGAAAAAAATGTGTCATATAATTTAATAATATTTTTTTTTTTGTTGAATATTAATCCTAATTATATTTTTTTTTTACCATCTAATTCCACCAGAATTAATTTCAAACACATACAGGCGCGAATGGCATTAGATTTAAGATCGCATCGCTTTTGATCGGTTCCTCCAGAAACAATTCGTTTTACTGAGAAACTTGTTACTTTATAGAAAAAATGCATTAGTTAATGTTTAATATATTTGATAATTTTTTTTTTTACCCGTAATTGCAAGGTATTATGGCTAAATTTAGATATTCAGTTCATTGCAACTTTATAAATTAATAAATTAAATTTATTATATATCCTTATAAGATCAAACTATGTATATTTTTACATTTATTGAATAGCTTTATTAGTGATATATGTAATGATTGAATGTCGCTATATTATACAAACATATTAATATTATTAATTTTTTATAGTACTATATGACGTTAAAGTATTTTGATCTGTATACAAAAATAAATTAATATATAATTATTTTATATAAAACTTGATAATACTAATCATACCAGATGTGAAAATAGCATCAACTAATCCATTTAATGAAACATTTTGGAGTTTTTCATTTGATCGTTCATATGATTTCAATCCACTTATAGATTTATATCGGGATATTGACATAACTTCAATATCTGTAAACTTAATTCCTTTAATAAAGAAACTAAAGATTTACATCCAGAATGGTTAGTAATTTTTCCCCCTTCAACAGGAATTCCACATTCAACTGCAATATTATGAAGGAATCCTTGTAATTGAAGTTTTCCTATTTGATTTTTTATACCATCTCCCTTCATAAATATATAATAATAAAATATAACAGTTAAATTAATAAATGATGATATTATTAATTTTTGAAATTACATATATTATTTACCATTTTCATTAGTTATTTCCTGTAAATAAAATTCTTCTTTGCATCAACAGGACGTTTGATAAAAAATAAATCATACCTGCAATAATACTTGGATAATTCTGAATTTGTAATTTATCACCAGAACTATTATTTGGATCTTCAATACCTTCTTGTTTTGTCTTTGATCAAGTAATATTTACATCATAACCTCCATCATATTTTTTATGAAAATGGTTAAATTTTAATTTATAATTTTTTCCATCATGAAGACCAAGAAAAATTGTATTATAAAAAAAGATTCTTTTTAAAAGTCCTAATGGAATTTCTCAAATAAATATAGGAGATTACAAAATCTGTTAATATTTCTTAATAGTAAGAGCTAAAGATCCCTTTTTTATACCTTTATCAACTTTAGCTAATTTTTTTAATTTACCATCAAATATCAAATGTAAATCAGAAAATTGCTTTTGATCAAGTAAATCAATTGATCATTGTAAGAATACATATTTTGATGTTAATTCAATGCATACACTGCATTAATTATATATGATATTGAATATTCTTCTCCATTTTGTTATTTTATTATTATAACATAATCAGATATCTATTCTTCTAAGTCTTTTAAATTAGTAATATTCTCATAAATATCAGCTAGTTCAACTGTTTCATGATAATTTTCAAATTTTTTAAGCTAGCTATTTGTTGATAAATGAGTATTTTTAACAACATACTTTTATTTAAAATATTCTTTTTGTTCCTTTGTAGGTTTAGTATAAACAATCGAAGAAGATAACTAAAAACATAAAATAAATAACTACAAATATATGAAATAATTAAAAAATATGCAAAACAGCCAATACTGACCTATTTTTTCATGAAACTTTCATGTTAAAATTTGAAAAGAAAAAGTGTATTATAGAAAAAAAAGAAATAAAAATATTAAATTATTAAAATTAACTAAAAATAAACTCATTTTATAATGTGATCATGTGAGTCTATATAATATATACTTATTGTATAAATCTTTAGAAAATCTTTACTATTTTTAATTTTAGTAATTTTATGATCAGATTGCCTACTTACGTAGCATAATCTAAGCCTATCAAATAACCTAAATTAGAAATAGCATGTTATTATCTAAATACTATACAATAAGTATATAATATTATATAATATGTACCAAATAAGAATATCTTGATATCATGCTACTTAGAAGGCATTTAAATATAATTCTACATCATTTTGTTTAATTTACAAAAATATAATTTAAAATTACATCACTTTAATCTTATTTATTGCAGATGCATAATTTGTATATTCTTTTTATAAATAGACAAATAGTTGTCTTTATTTCATTTGACTATTTTTAGTATTCTGTACTTTATAATCAAGTTTAACTTTATCAAAATATCATCATATATAGTACAAATTTTATTATAATTAATAAATCGGGATAAAGAAAAAATTATTATTTATTTAAATTATTTTAAAATTACTGTTATTTATTTTAAAAAATTTCAGAAGATTAATCATTTTCTATTTACATTTTCATTTAATTCAAAGAATATATTTAAACTAACCATAAATTTTATTACTTACAATTGTAAAAATCTAGGTTCATAAAGATTTAATAAAATAATATCAGAGATAATTATAATACTCAACTTTCTTCAGCTATTATAGGTATTTTTTATAAAAATTTGAAATCAATCAAAAAAATTCTTATCAATCATAAGATAATTATTTAATAATTAGCTTAACAATTTTAATTATTTTATAAACTTTAATTATTGATGTCTATAATATATAAATCTATTTCATATTTAAATTGCAATAATAAATATTTATAATTCATATTATCTCTTGATTATAATTAGTTGGAAATTTTTAATTCAATTAATTGAGAATTTTGAAAATCTATTAAAATGTATTAAAATTAATATTTCATTATCGAAATAAAAAGTTAAGTATATTTTACTTTCATTATTCTCATTCTTTTTGAAATTTGAGATAATAAAAGACAAATTAATAGGTTTTGTCAAATTTTTAAATAAAAATTCTCTATTTGTATATATAGCATCAGAATTCATTTTGTATAAAATTGAAATATTTGATATCTTTTTATTTGCCTCTTCAAATGCTTCCTTTATTTCTTTTTCAGAAAATTCATATTCTTTAATATCTTTATTTTACTTATATTTATAAATAGAACAAAAAATTAATATATTAAATAACTTATCATTCATTAGTTTTTGATTTGGATTTGCATCTATATACCTATAAGCCAATTTCTTATAAAATTCAGGGATACCTTTTCAAAATTTTAGATGAAGTCAATTACAAATATCTAAGACTAAAAATACGTTATATTTTCTATCATCAAAAGAAGAGTTTTCAGATAATAATTCAGCTATAATTACATTAACACTGTATACATCAGAAGCTAAAGTATAAAATTCTTTATACAAAACATCTAGAGTGATATAGTAATATATTGTATATTTTATTATCTGATTTTTACTTATTTGTTGATTCATTAATTCAAAGTCTGAAATGTAAGAAGAAGATATATCTTACAAGATATTTTTATTATAAAAATCCTTATAACAATATCTTAATTTATTTAAATTATCAAGATCAAAACTTAAATGAAGTAATTTTATAATTTTATTTTTCTATAACAAGATGTTAAATTTATTTGAAAGATAACTACTCAAATTTCCATCAGGTACAAATTATATGATCATAATAAAATCTTTAATTTCTGAATCCTTAATTATCCTATAAAATTCTAATGCATTACATATTTGATAAATATCTCAATATGCTTTAAGCTAGTTTTTGTAATAAAATTTTAAAAGCAAATTAGAAGAATATTCTAATTAATTTATATCAAATATAAATGTGATATACTTTACTAAATTATTTGGCTGATATCTCCCATAATCCATTTAACTTTTTTAAAGTAACCTTCTTAGGTTTAAGATCATATTTTATCCAATTTCTGTCATCTTTTTTATAAAATTCTGAATGACTATCAATCTATGTCACAAAATATACTTTGACAAATCCTCCTTTACCAATTTCTTATATTTCTATAAATCTATTAAAAGGCATCTATTCAAGAAATACTGGATATATTTTATGTCTTGCTTAATATATTGTATATTTGATGAATTTATCAATTTCAGAATTTCCACTAGTCTATCCTTTAATCATATATCTAGGTCACATTTTTTATATGATATAATTCAAACATTCAAAGAATAACGAGTGATGAGTTGTTAAATATAATGGATTTTTGGTTTTGTTCTATTTATTATTATGAAGGGTATAAAGATAAAAAAAAATATGGATATTATGGAAAAGAAATAAAGGAAGCATTTGAAGAGGCAGATAAAGAGATACCAAATATATCAATTTTACGTAAAGCAAATCCTGATGCTGTATATACAAATAGAGCTTTTTCATTTGAAAATTTGACAAAGCCTATTAATTCGTCTCTTATCATCTCATATCTTGAAAAGGATGAAAATAATGAAGGTAATATACACTTGGCATTTTTTTATTTTTAATAACGAAATATTAATTTCAATGCATTTTAACAGATTTTCAAGATTCTCAATTAATTGAATTAGAAATCCTAACTAATTACAATATAGAGGTAATGTAAACTATCGATACTTATGACTTCAATTTAAATATTAACTAATTTATGCATAATGGTAGACGTCAGTAATTGAATTTATAGATTTATTGTTTACGGCAGATGTTGAACCAAATAATCTTTTAACTAATACTAACATTATTGAAACAGCAAGATATTTTATCTAGTAGTAATTAATTTTAAATATAATTTTAATCATTTTATGAGAAATTTCACTACTGTTTCAGATATAACTAATAAATGTTTAATTTAATAAAACATTATGTTCTAATTTTCCTTACATCTAGTAAGCAACAAAATTTAACTCATGAACTTGTTATCCAATTTGAGGAGAATTTTCTTGGTTTATTCATAAAGCTTACATCATAGAGATGTTAATGTTCACGTTATTACAGGTAATAATTGTGACCGATATCGGTCAGTCAAAGACCGGTTTGACCGACCGATTTAACCGAACTCTGTTTAATATATAAAATAATAATTCTTGTATTTAATTATATATATTAAATTTCAAAAAAAAAAAAAAAAAAATTAAATTCCGTGATAACGCTGTAGAACACGCATAAAGATATATACATTCACATAGTTTATATTCCAAAAGGAAATCAATTAAAGCAATGTATCATTTTATTTAATTAAAATGTTTGCTATTGGATATGCAGCCAAGTAATGTATGAATAATTGCGAACCAAACTTTAAAATATCCATTTGGCAAATAATGTGATTTGTGGAAAAATTAAATGATGACATCAAAACAAGGAAACATATAAAATATGCAAGAAATTAATGTAAATTTACTTTCATACTCAGGAATCCCTACTTCTTTTCAAACATAACCTAAATTCATAGGATATTGACCACATCTTCACAAGTGCAAATTAATAAGCTATATTACGGCGTGAACCCTTCTCTCGAAGCTCGGTTTTTCTCCATCACGTGCATAGAAAAAAAACCTATTGGTCCGTACTGAATGTTTATAGCATTTAATTCTTAGGACAATTCAAATTTATCCTAGAATAAATTTTTCTGTTATGAAGATTATGTCCATGGTTGAATGCTGTCATTCTTACGAATTTTATGCATTGGAATTGTGCATTAGTGTAATGCACGAAAAATCTGGACGTTTGTTGAAAGTGCTTAAAAATGATTACTGGGAAAATATCAAGCTAAAATGTAATTACAAAAAAAAAAAATAATAATAATTTGCTTGTTTTAATTTACTACAAGCAGTCGAATTTTTTGATTAATTATTTTTTGGTTTACTCCTATAACATTAATGTTATAACAATGCATCAACGAACTAGTGGGAGCACTAGTTCGATTATAATGATTTATATCGAATCTTATCGAGTTCTTTTTGTAAGGACAGATGTCCCGATATTTAGATATAAGTGCTTTTCTGTAAAAAAATTTTGAACTTGCTAAGTTTAACTGTCTCAACCAGTTCCAACCTATATCAAGCGAAGAAATGTAGGTCTTATTTATTCAAGAAGTAAGATTCGGGATGACACGTTTTTCAGCATGTTTCTCGATGGATCAAGTGTGTATGAGGAGATAGAGTATTTGATCAGTTTTGATGGTTCAGCTGTGTAAAAAAGATTTAATCAAATAACACCCTTATCGCGGAGATTGCATTTTTGATTATATGAAGTTTTCTGTGGACTGGTTTTCAGTTTGTGTTTTTTGCGTTAACAATTATATTATAAATAGACAAGTTGTTTTCATATTGAACATTTTCTGTAATCCGTTATTTATGATCAAGTTTCAACTTTTCGGTCTATCATATTTAGTACAAAAATTAAAATCAATAAATCGTGCTATCCTTTAGCTAAAAAAAAAATTTTTTTTTGTTTAAAGTATTTTAATATTACAACTAGGATTTATTTTCACTGCGGGTGACTTCGTCACCCACCCGTTCTATTTTGTATTTTAACAAAAATAATTCTATTAATATTTAGATTTAAATAGGTAATCTAGTTTCTGATAATTTCTCTAGCCTAATGTATTCTTTTTTTACTCTTTCATCAACTAAAAATGCATCAGGTGTAAGAGCCAAATTTTTATATCATTCCAAGATTTACATCTGCTTAAAGCTACATATGATTGGCCTCGCGCGAACCATTTGATTATTTAAATAAAGTGAGGTTTGTGGTAATGTTATCGCTTGTGTTTTATGAACTGTTAAGGCAAAAGCATTTTGTAATGGAAATTGAATTCTACATGCTAGTATTCCATTAATATTGAAATGTACAGTTTCTTGTTCTATTTAAATATCAATAATTCCTTTGTTTATACAAAATGCTACTCTTACTATTTGTCTATTATTGTCAATATCTGTAACAATACCTATGGTACCATTACAAATTTGCTTACTAATATGTTTGTTGTTAAGAAACAATACTCAACATCCTATTTGCAATCTTATTAAAGATGGTAAGTTTGTTTTATATTTTATTAAGTATTCTGAACTTTCATGTTCTTGTACTTCTCCTTTAATGATATCCTTTTAATATGAAATTATATATTTTTCATTTTCAATTGGTAAAGTATTAAAAATTTGAGTGTTAATTTGTTCAGCTGTCTCTTTATAACCTACAACATGGGTTGTATTCGATATATCTTCTAATGATGAATTATTTGAGCTTTCTTGGTATTTTTTATTTAATAATTGCCATGTTGTTTCTGAAATATTTCCAAATCTAATATTTTCTAATAGTGAATAATATTGAAGATCATCTATTTGTCTTTTTGGTTGTCTTAAGAAAAGTGGGTAAAATAATTGTCATAAAGGTGAATAAAATACAAGATTTCCATTTACTGGTAGTAATTGAAAAAAGATCTTCTAAGATTATAATACTGATTTCTCCAAATGGTTGTGAATTATTATGTAATTTAAAAAATATATTTGAAAGGTAGCTAAATAATTCAGATGAAACCATTGATATTTCATCAATTATGAGAATTTTTATCTTTTTAAGATTTTCTTTGAATGATTTATTATTAAATGCTAATGTTTGAAAACCACCTTCTATAGCAAGAATTTTTAAGGCTGAATGTATTGTATAACCTCCAATATTTTTGCTACAATACCAGTTGGTACAAGTAGTAAATAAGGATCATTTTTTTTTAAAAATTCTTGTAATAGATAATGAGTAACATATGATTTTCAGTTCCAGCAGAATCTGTTATAAAGAAGTATGGATAATGTTTTCTATCTAATAGACCTAGAGTTCTTATTATTCTTTTAATACATTAATATTGATCATCTGGTAATATTAACATTGTATTTAAAATTGTTATTAATGATATAATTTTCATTTTCATTAATTGGTTATGGATTATTTCTTTAAATTATGAATTTGTTAAATTCATTAAATTTTGTAAGAATATGTAAGTAAGTTCAAAAAATTGGTTATTAAAACTATCAGTTTCTTTTTGATACTTTTTCTTATATAAGATACACTCATTTTAATATATTTCTGGAAATTTATTAAAAAATATTCTCAATATATAAAATTTTCTTTTAATTCTTCTTCACTTTTAGGTTTAAGTCTTAATAATAGTTATTGATAAAAATATAATTCACTATGTGCTAGTCTTAAATATCTTATTCTTATTATAAGTTTATTTTTTCTTTTTACAATATAATTTTCAATTTTATCTTAAAATATATATTTAGAGTTATTATTTTTAAAGGTGTAATATTATAGTTTTCAAAATATCTTGATATAATAATAATTCAAACTTATTTTGTTTTAGTCTGTTAAAATATTTTTCTATTGAATCTGAGTAAAATGGTATATCATTATTTTCTAAATTCATTAATAATAAAATTGGAAGTATTATAATTAAGTATTGAATATTACTAGAAGAATTACAAATATTTTCTCCAAAAATTAAAAACATTAATTCCATCGTTATTAATTTGTAATCTTGAACATATTATCTATATTTATCACCTTCTTGAATATTAAAAATATATGTAGGTTCTCTTTTTACAATATATTAAGTTATATATCATACAAATTCTTTTGTTATTATATATTGTAAATTCATATGTGCATTCTAAATATAAAATATTAGTGCATAATATGGTACTATCTATTTATTTTGTTCTTTTTTACATTTATAAACAAATTTTAAATTATTTGTATTTTTATATATGTATTCTGAATATAATTGTGAAAAACCTTTTTTGCATGTTTCTTCTGAAACAGTTGATTAATCACATTTTGAATTACATATATAAATTTATGGAGTTTTTACAAGAATATATAATTCTGATTCTGTTTCTGAATCTGATAAATCTGCTTTTATAATATTATTATTTATCATATTACTAATAGATTTTGTTGTTTATAAGCATCTATAAATATAAGCTGCACCGGATTTAAAATTCAACACATTCAAAAAAATGTAATATTTTTCCCCAATTTATTAATTCTGAATATTTCTAAAGATTATTTTTTATACTTCTTAAACAATGTATAAAATGATGCATATAATAAAATGGTCAATTAGTTTGTAATATATAATGATTATTAGTTTTTAATAAAATATTTTTAAATGTTTCCATCTGCTTTTATTCATTATTAATATTATAAATAATTAAAGTAAACCAATATTATTTATCATTGCATTGATATGATATTCTTTTTCCTAAAAATATGAGTTTCCTATTTTGATAAAAGTAGGTAATGTAATAGTAATTTATTCATTAATTCTTAGTTTATCAATATAAGAACTTTTTTAAATTAAATTAATAGCATATGTAGAATCGTATAAATGAAATACTTGATTTGTCAAAAAATTTTTTGATTATTTTAATAATTATGATACTTTTCTAATTGTAAATAAGACTATGTAGGCTATATATAATGTAATCTAAATCTTAGATCTTTTCCTCCAATTCATTCTTTAATATATTTTCCATAAGTTTCAATTTTTCATTTAAAGCTAAACTTTGATTTACCAAATATTGATATGTTTCTTTACTATTTAGATATAGATTAAAAAATAATAATGCTATTAAGTTAAGATTATTAAATGATATAGAAAGTGATAAATTATTATCTGTTCTAGCAAATCCTGCTATGAATTGATTAAAATTTGCATTTTCATCATGTATTTCTATATCAAAATTATTATTAGGTACTATAATTTTACCTGATTTTACTGTAGGAACATTTTCTTCTTCTAATAAATGAGTTGCTATTAGAAATGGTATATTATGAATTTGATCTTATTTTTCAAGATATATTTTAATAATTTTAAATAAGGATTGTTTTTTTTAACTAATTTGATTCTTGAATAAGAGTAGGATAAAACCAATAATTTTTATCAGTAGTAGTATTATTTGATTCAAGAAATACTTCTAAAATTCTAATATATAAAGTAAAAGATCTAATATTTTAGAATAATTCATAGTTCTTATAATATTACGATATTCACTAAATAGATTTACTCCTGATGTTCTACCTATTGAAAAATGAAGATAAATAGGTAATAAGAATTTGTGTTTGCTTAATGGAATTATTTGTATTTCAAGTAGAATAAAAATTAAATAAGAGGAAAATATTCAATTAAAATTATTTTACATGTAAGACAAATAGCAATATATGTAAGAAAATGTGAATATAATGGAAATTTCAATCTTAAAAATGCTTTTTTAAAGGAATATAAAATATTTTCTCTATATGATATCCATTTGGCCTTGTTAGAATATAGTAAATATCCACAATTTGAATATAAAAGACATAGAAACTATTTTAATACAATTTGTTAAAATGTTTCATATAAATGTTTAAGTTTTTTTTATGGTTTCTATGGTATTGTAATATTGAAAAAAGGTTGTTGAATATTTACTTGTTCTGAAATATTAAGTGATTGTGAATTGCTTGAATTATTATCAAATTGTAATATAGATTCATAATCTTTAAAGTTGTAATTATTTAATATATAAATATTAAAGTTTAAGTTATTCATATTTGATAAATTTTTAAAACATTCTTGTAAAATTTTTTTTTAATTTAAAATAAATATTAATTTTTAGAGAAGCATTAGTGGTTTTATATATGATTTTAAATTTTAAAATAATATTATTATTTTGTTATATTATTCATATTTATTTAATATTATTTTATTATATATTATTAAATATTTGTAATAAGTATTTATAATATTAAATTATTTGTAATACATTTATTATATTATTAATATATTAATTATTTATATTATTAATTAAATAAACAATTTAAAGTTTATTTATATTTTTAATTTTTAATTTTAAATGATTAAAATAGTTGTTAAATTTTATTTTATATAATAAAAAAAAAACAATTGCTAATTTAAATCATTAATATTTAAAATATTTTAATTTCTAAATTAAATAGTTAAACTATTTACTTTTTGTCACTTACATTATCAAGAAAGTCATTTGCCAAATCAGATATTTTACTGCAAGTTCTTTTCAATGGCTTGTCTTTGCTATTAAGTGTGTTTGTTTTAGATTTTTGGTTATATTTTTTCTTGTTTAGTTTTGAAATAAACGATTCTTTTTATAAAAAAAGATTAATTAAAATTTATGTATAATAAGTTTAATAATAAAAATAATAGATAAAAAAGTCATACCTTCAGTATTATTATTAGAAATAACTTCTATTTTATTAGTTTCTACTTCTTTATGATCATTAATAAAATTAGGTAAATCATTACTTGTTTAGAACTGATTTTTATTAGTTACCTTTTTAAGTCTGGAAGAATTTAACCATGGAATTTTGCTAAGATCCTTTTTTCCATAGACGAGAAATAAATTCCATTATTAACATATACAATATAGTTAACTAAAATTATAATTTCTTCATCATATTTAATTAATTTCCCATGATATCAATTTTATTTCCTTTTTGTAATTTGTTTACTTTCATATATTCTTGAATTTTGTATAAAACAAATACATGTTATTGGAATTTCTGTATGATTTTTTTCATTAAATTCTATTGCTTGCGATTTGAACATGAAATTTTCACCTTCAACAATTGGGGCTGATAGTACATTGCATTGAAATGATACAAAAACTTCTTGCTCTAGTGTATTATTAGTATCAATATTAATTTGATATGATGTTGTTTTATTGAACTTTGAATTTAAAGAAAAATTTTTTTAGTTATTATGTTCATTAAAAAAAAGTAAAAATGATAAATTAAAATAAAAATATTTTTACTTAAAGTTCTTAAAGACCGTTATTTAGCTTTTTATTTTATACAAATTTTCCATTAATGAAATATGCACAACCTGAATCTATTTGTTTGTCAAACGAAGTAAAACTAATAAATATAGGATTGTTATTTGTAGGTCTATTATATGCAATTATTCCATTTGTAACGGAAGTAAAGTTAAAACTATTAGCAGTAATAGTATTCGCTTCAGTAACGTATCCTATAGCAGAAAATACACAAGGCATTTTTTTCTTTTTTGAATAATTATATTATTTATTTATTTTCGCATTATTAAAACTCTCTTTATATATCTTTTGTTTTTTAAAAATTTAATTTTTATTTAGCTTGGTTTAGAGAGCTCGATCAGTCTGTCACAGCTAGATACGTGACTAGGATTTTTTATTTTTTTTTCTACGTTGTTCTCATTACTAATTAAATATTATTATTTTTTATTTTTTAGCTTTCATTTACTTAGATTTCATGCGATCGGTTCAGTACGATCGGTCTATCATGGCTAAGAGTAAGTGACCAAACTTTCTATATTATTTTTTTCTTACATTGTTCTCATTACTAATTAAATTTTTTTTTTCTTTTTTAGCTTATTTCTTTGTTTTATCTAAAACAGATGGTTAGTTCAATCCAGATAATTTTGTCCAGTTCGATCAGTCTATTGCAGTAAAGGTGAGTTTGTTTTCTTTTTATTTTTTTCAGTCTTTTTTTTGCATTACTAATTATTAATATTTATTTTTTTCTTTTCTTTTTTCTCTTATTTGTTTTTATCTAGGATTTTTTTTTAGTCCACTCTGGATGATTTCACCTGGTTTGATCGGTCCATTGTGGTAAAGGTGATTTTTTTTCTCTTTTTTTGTATTTGTACTTTTTTTTATTTTTTTTTGCATTGTATCAGATTACTAATCTTTTTTTTATTTAAATGATTTTAGGTTTAGATTCAGATTTCGATTAGATTGTTTAGGCGAAGGTAAGTTGCAAATTTGTTTTTTGTTTAACATTATTTTGGATTACTAATTGTTTTGTCTTTTTAATTTAGTCAATCAAATTAGTGGTCAATCACGGCTTGTTTACCCTTAAAAAGCTAAGCTCAAATTTATATATATTTTTTTTGATTTAGTAAAAAGGCGCTAATCAGCTACGTCGTATAAATCCTTTTTTTTTACAATATCTAATAATTTATTTATATTATACAAAACTGATTTTAATTTTTAAAAAAGGCTATGCTAGAAACAAATTTTGTAAAAAAAAAAAAATACAGATATTTTTTTTTGATATATAATGAACTTCTGTTTCATTAAAATATTACAGTAAAATAGTATACAGAAACAGTATAACGAAATATAAAAACAGTATAATGAAATACTGAAACAATATAACGAAATATTGAAATAATATAACGAACATTGTAACAGTAAACAGTAATAATGTTTCTTAAAAATGGCATCAAGATTTCTTTAAAAATCTTTCCTTTTTTATATATTACAAGGCAATGATCAGTGACAATATGAACACAATTTTCCTTTTAAGTCAATTTACTAATATTATTTTTTTATCAACCAAAATGTATATTTCGTTAATTATTTATTTTTAAATTCTTTGGAAAATTACTCATTTTCTATCAACATTCCCATTTAAATTCCCAGAATACATTTAAATTGACCATAAATTTTATTATTTGCAATTGTAAAAATCCAGATTCGTAAAGTTTTAGTAAAATAATATCAGAAAATTCTAAATTTATTAAACTTTTTTTTGACGGCTATTAAGGTAGGCTTTATGTATTTATATTATGAAATTTTGAATAAATCAAAAAATTTCTGCTCGAATTGTATAGCAAGATCATAGGTTAAATAGTTTCTTACTCATATTTTGATCATACGTAAGGTATATATAATTTTAATAAAAAAAAAAAATACTAAATAATATTATTCTCTATAACTTTTGAGAAATTACTTAAAGCTAAAACTAATATCAAATGTAATGCTGTTTTAACAATATTAATTCAAGTTCACATCATTATATCGGTACATAATACGCTAAAGTTAAAAGTAAATATAATAAACTTCAATTATTGACGTTTACCATTATAGATAAATCTATATTAGTTCATATTTAAATTGCAATTATAAATATCGATATGTCATATTACCTCTTAATTGTGATGAGCTAGGAATTCCTAATTCAATTAATTGAGAATCTTGAAATTCTGTTATAATGCATTGAAATTAATATTTCGTTATTAAAAATAAAAAAAAGCCAAGTGTATATTACCTTCATTATTCTCATCCTTTTCAAGATATGAGGTGATAAGAGACGAATTAATAGGTTTTGTCAAAGTTTTAAATGTAAATGCTCTACTTGTATATATAGCATCAGGATTCGTTTTGCGTGAAATTGAAATATTTTGTATCTCTTTATCTGCCGCTTCAAATGCTTTCTTTATTTCTTTTCCATAATATCCATATTCTTTGATATCTTTATACCAATCATAAATAATAGATGCATTCCAAAAATCAATTGTATCATATAATTCATCGGCTCCTGGTCTTTGGTTTGGATTTGCATCCATACATCTATAAGCCAATTTCTTGTAAAATTCAGGAGTTCCTTTTCCAAATTCTGGACGAAATCCATTACAAATATCCAAGGCTAAAGACACGTCATGTTTTCTATCATCAAAGGGAGGGTTTCCTGATGATAATTCAGCCATAATTACACCAATACTATATATATCAGAAGCTAAAGTATATAATTCTCCATTCAAAACTTCTGGTGCGATATATGGTAATACTCCATATATTTTATCATCCGATTTTTGCTTATCTGCTGGTCCTGATAACCCAAAGTCTGAAATATAAGAAGATACTCCATTTTGCAAGATATTTCCACTATGAAAATCCTTATGACAATATCCTAAACCATGTAATTTTTGAATATATGATGTAATTTACAAATTTTATCTTTCCATAACAAGTGGTTAAAATTATTTGAAAGATAACTTCTTAAATTTCCATCAGGTGCAAATATTACGATCATTATAAAATCTTTGGTTTCTGAATCCTTAGTTATCCCATAAAATCCTAATGCACTTCCTGTTTGAAAAATATCCCAATGTGCTTTAAGCTAGGTATTTGTAATAAAAATTTAAGAGCAAATTAGAAGAATATTCTTATTAATTCATATCAAATATAAATGTGATATACCTCACTAAAATATTTAGCTGACATATCCCGTGATCCATTTAACCTTTTCAAAGCAACCTTCATTGGTTTAGGATCTGATTTTTTCCAACTTCCATCATCTTGCTTTTCAAATTTTGAATAACCATCGATCCATGTTGCAGAATACACTTTGGCAAATCCTCCTTCACCAATTTCTTTTATATCTGTGAATCTATCAAAAGGCACCCATTCAAGAATTTTTGGATAAGTTTCATGCCTTGCTTTATATATTGTTTCTTTTATGAATTTATCAATATTAGAATTTCCACTAGTCCATCCTTCAATCATACACCAAGGGTCACATTCTTTACACCATAATTTCTCGACAAATGGTTTATCGCAATAAGAACAATTCTTATCTAAGACATTTAATTTGTTGAATTCATATTCTATTACGTCTTGTACTTCATTTTCATGCCAATTTACATTCATTTTTTTTTTTAAAAAAAAAAAAAAGTTATTTCTGTAACAATAAGAATATAAAAGGAATTATCCCGACCAAACTTAGATCAAACGGAAAAATATTTGCCGAACATTGCGGTGGTACAAATCTGATAACAGTGATCAGATACTGCGGTAATTAGAATTTTGGGCCCAAAAATTTTGTTGAATTATTTTAATACATTATATTATATTTTTCAATATCCAATTCTTTACTAAATTAAAACATCGTTATAATAGTCGAAAGTTTATCATCAGTCAAAAGTATGAATGAAATCGAAACTATAATTTCCTAATTAATTTAACTGTCAGATTATAATTACTTTCTCATTTGCTCCTTAACTCCTTAACTAATAAACTAATCGCTTATCGTTTTCATAGTTTGATCAAAAAAAATACTACTTAATAAAAGTCATGGTACATTTGCATAAAAGATAATTAAAAATGAAGATAATAAAGCTGTCACTAAAATGTTTGCACATTACCATTTTCGGTTCACGTCACCCGCCGTTTCACCTTTAAATTTTAACCAAAAAAATATTTAAAAAAAATATCACGTGACTTCGAAATATAATATTATTAATATTTCAATTTTATTAACTCAAATAAACACGAGGTTTTCTATTAATATAATAGCAATCCTCCCAAATGCTAAATATTAAAACTACGCAAAATAATAATCGGAAGAATAAAAATAAATGAAAATATTAAAACAACGAAATTGACGAAGTTATTAAAATTACGAAAGCTAGGAAAAAGTGAAGGAATTAAGGTGTATGTATAAATAAAGGAAGGCGACCTTTGCTAAAAGAACTTAAAAAACTTGCTAAAATTCCAAGAAAAACCAACATATATATATTAAGTTTAACAAGAACAGCCTAATAATATGATAAGGTATCCTAACAAAATGGATGATTTTTCGGGTGGAATTATAAAAGCCATTAGTTACGATTTACATATAAATTTTTTTATTAATAAACAATAAACCACGGGACCCTGGTCAATTTTAAATTTTAATGTTACGTGAACCGAAAATGCTAATTTGCGTGGCCTAATTAAAAAAAAAAAAGGTAATAAATTCTTGGACAATAATATTCATCGTGAGATTATGTTACCACATAAAATTTTATACTAATTTTACGTCATTTATATTTAAAACTAGATAACTAAATTATATTTAAATTAATAATTATAAGCTTTTATTATTAAATTAATTAATTTTGATATAAAGTTCTACATAAAGCCACACACAGTTCACGGTTTTTATTTTATATTAATAAAAAATTTTTACTAAAGATTATATCACGTGCTTGTCTAATTTAAAATAATATTTATCATTAAACAAAGTGATTTTTTTTTAATCTCTTAACCGAAATACCTATCATACATGTACGAATAGTAGGTCATAATCATAAGATTGAGAAGGGTTACCCGTCGAAAAAGAAACAAAAATAAAAGATTTTTTGAGGAATTAGTTTCATATTTATCACTTAATTTGTGAAACGTGGATTTTGAAGTAAAATTTAGTCCATCAAAAATATTAGTTAGAGAAAAGATTTCAGCACGATATATTGCTTGGGAAGCTGCATATCAATATGGAATTTATGCAAGTTTTTATCTTAAGTCATAAGAAAGAAACAGAATTTAATGAGGTTTCTATATTTAATGCCTTTGATATTTTAATGTTAAGAGCTAATTCAAATAATTTTATTTATTCTAAAATTTAATAACAACCTAAGAAATACCTTAGAAAAGTTGCAACTTGATTTATCTAATTAGATTAAAAGTAATAGTAATAAATAGAAAGAAAAGATATTGTATAAAGTATTAGAAAGAATTTGTAACAGACTTATCAAGTGCTTTATATTACATTAATAATTATTCTATAAAACCTTTAAAATTTAAAATTTCCAAAGTTTTTTAAAGATCACTTTCAGAAAATTATAAAAATTTAAGATTAAAATTTAAGTTAGAAGAATTAATTTAACAAAGAAAAAATTCTTAATTATATTGAAGTAAATTGGATATTACTAATAGATTTAATTAGCTAAAAGAGCTATTAAATAAATTTGATAAAATTTTAGCTAAATATTCAGAATATTAGAACATTAATAAATTTAAAATAAGAAAATAAAAAATTTATTAGCTCCTATTATTAATAAAATGGAAGTAGGGTCTATTAATATTTTTTTAGCAAAATTGATATAAATCAGAAATTATTATAAATAAATATCAATTATTAATAAAAAAATTAATCTAAACAGAATTTTAGAAACTTATAATATAATGAATTAATCAAAAATTTAAGACTTTTTAAAATTATACATAAAAATATCTTGAAAATCTGTAAATAAAACTGCATCAATCATTAATAAAAGAAGATATAATACAATTTAATATTTAGCACAAATTATTATAATATAAGATTTACATTATCAAATACAAAAATATTATCAGTATAATAGATAAAACTTCAATTTTGATCATAAAATCCAATTTTTTATCTAATTAAAATTATACTGAAAAATTAAAAGCTAAATTTTATTGTAAAATAGATAATTAAGAAATAAAAATATCAATAATCATTATATTTTAATATTATTTTGATATTTAAAAAAATTAGTAATTATTTTTAAAGATTACTTATAGTTAGTTTTTATAAATAATAAGTATAAATGTAAAGTTAAAGAATCAGATTATTCAATTATTACTGTAAAAGAAGAAAATAAGAAATAATTTTATGCAATAAATCTTTTATTATTAGTAATTATAATTTTATCAAATGTAAAATTATTCCTAGTATTATAATATTTGTAATATACTAATATTTATAGAAAAATCTTTTTATCAAAATAAAGTTTATATAAAAATTAAAAAATTTAATTATTTAACTATCATCATTCCAATTGAATAATTTATTATTATTTTAATTAAATAATTAGTTATCATTCAAAAGAATAATTTTTTATTATTTTAATTGAATAATTAGTTATCATTATAAAGAATAATTTATTATTTTAATTAAATAATTAATTATTATTTAAAAAAACAATTTATTATTATTCAAAAATAATTTATTATCATTCTAATTAAATGATTTATTATTATTCAAGAAGAATAATTAGTTAATATCAATTTGTTAAATTAAATTAGATTAATTAATAGGTTAATCTAATTTTATATTAACCTAAAAATTTATTAATCTGATCTGAATATTTAGATCAGATTAGATCAGGTAAGAGGTTGACCTAATCTGATTCAAAGTTCTAAAAATAGACTTTAAACTAGTATATAATATTACAAAAAAAATAAATATACTAATTTAATATGAAAAATATGATAAATAATAAGTAATTAATTTAAAATTAAAACTATTTTCACAAAAATATGAAGAATTGATAAGATTTTTAGATAAAATTTAATATATATATGATGATATAATTTATAATTTATGTAACTCTATATAAAATTTTAATAATGCTAATAATTTAATAAAAAAATTATTCTTGATTATTAAAGTTAATAATCTTCTAATATATAATAATTCTATTGAGATTCTATATTATATAATGAATTGTTTAGTAAAAAGATACTTTATTTTAATTGTGAAGTAAAATATAAAGAAAAATATAATGATTTTCTTTTCATATTGTAAAGATTATAATATATTAGTTAAGAATAAAAAAGAAAAAGAAAAATAAACAAATTTATAAAATCAAATAAATAAAAACACATAATAAAATTTTTATATATTATTATTATAGATTTCTTTAACTTTTTACTTAAGATTAATTACTATTTACAATTAAGATATTAGAATTTATCTAATTCTTAACTTTACTAAATTATATATTAAATTCAATAAATTCATCAAGTATAAAGACATAAAGATGAGATTATAAATAATTTTAATTAAAAGATTCAATTACAAATTTTATATAGAGATATTATAGTTAATTAATTACTATATGATAAAATAACTAATTTAATAGATAAAATGTAAATAAATTAAGAATAATAATAATATATAATAAAATAATAAAAGTAAAATCTTAAAAATAAGTATTATTTTAAATATTTTTAAACTTTATTTAATTTGTAGAATTAGATCAGTAAAATTTTGTAAATCTTTCATATTCTTAAAATATATATATTTTTAAAATTTGATATTTAAAAATTATCACACTATATAGTTTATATAATTTTATTTTTATTGGTTAATTATTCTACTAATAATATAAAATTTTCTTAATTAAAATATAAAAAGGTAATTCAATCAAATAATGTCTAAATTTATATAACCTAATCATAATAAACTATAAATATTATTAATTAAAATATAAAATTTATCTTTTTATACTTTATATGCTATAAATAATAAACATTATTATATTTAATTTGTAAAAATATTAACTTTTATAAAAAAAAAAAATTTATGTTAAAATAAAATATAATTGATTTTAAAAATTGAATTAATTAATTAATCTTAATAAATTTCAAGGAAATAAAATTAATATTCAGATTATGAAATAATTTTAATAAAAGTTTTATTTATCAAAATATTAAAAATATCATTAATTTAGATAATTAATTAAATTATTAAATTATATATTATTATAAATAAACTTGAAATATATATAAATAAATTTTATTTATTATAATTTGTATTATATTTAATAAAATTTTTTTAAATTACTATTATTAGTATATTTTATTTAAAAGTTTAAATTTAATATAATTAAATAATATGTAAATAAAATTTTAATTAATAATTAATAATGATATTTATAAAATTTAAATTTAAAATTAATTATTTAAAATTAAAAATAAAGTCAAAATAGTTTAAATTAACTAGAAATTAGATAGCTAAATTTAGGCTGATTTTAATATTATTTACAATTAATTTATCATATTTTCTAATTATCTAATTTATTGTTAATTAATGTTAATCAGACAAAACTATTTAATTCAAAAAATTCAAAATTTAAATTCAACTATAAATTAATCTAAAGTTAATTTTAATATAGCTTTAATTCAAATTTAATTCAAAATTTAAATTAATCATAAATTACCTAAAATACTACTAATTGATTCCAATTACTGTATATAATAATTTAATCTAAAATTGATTTTAATTTGAAATTAATTTAATCAAATAAATATATAAAATCAGTATAATTTTATTTAATTAAATTTATTAAATATTAAAATTTTATTAATAATAAAATTTGAGGAATTAATAATTAATTAAATTTTTATAAAACTTATTGATTAATTTTTTTCAAAAAAATATAAGTAAAATAATGAAAAAACTATGTAAAAGATAATAAAACAATAAAAATATAATTTATTTTCTCCTAAAATTCCTAAAATTATTCTAAATATTTATTATTGTAATATTATTATTATTTAAAAAAGTAAAAATAAAATAATAAAAATATGATCTATTTTTTTTTCAAATCTCTAAAATTATTCAAAAAATCATAAATAAAATAATAAAAATAAAAAAATTAACTCAAAATCATTCAAAAAGGGGAAATATAATAAATAAATAATAAAAAATTAAAAAACTATCTTAAATTATTATTTTTAATTATTTATTATTATATAAAAAACAGTTGGTAAAAAAGGGAAAATCCACTTTTTAGTTAAAAATTTTTTATTAGTTTACTCTGCTAATTATGATCATGTAAATAAAACTAGCTTAATAATTAAAATTACTCAAAATTTATAGATTTTTCTAACTGCCTTTCATATATTATATAATTTAATTACTTTTAATAGTAAATAATACTTCTTTTCTAATTTTTATAAATTTTTCTTTTTCTTTAACATATTTTTCTAAATTAATATTTGCTTCAATTTTGGTATTATAAATTATATCAAATTAAGATTTATATTTCTTAAATTGTAGAGGTTCGCAGGCAAATTTGCCTGCTTATTTACTATAAATTCTCTTCTGATTTAGTTTTATGAAAAATTAAATTTTTAAAAATTTTTTTTTTAAATTAATTTTATAAAAATATATAATATTATAATAAATTTTATTTTTTAATTATATAATAAATAATTTAAGGTTACTTATAAGCTAAAAATTTG